>WYDI02019335.1:0-36383 GCA_009867235.2 Psittacus erithacus | reverse complement strand
ATATAAGTTTCCAGAAACTGATTATAGGGGATTTGGCCTAAAGTGCTGCTCGTCGAAGGGTCCCTGAATAGGTTGGGCGAACACGCTCCGACTTGGCAGGCTGCCCAGGGTGGGTAGGCGGGTTGGATACAAGGATCTCATCCTTCTTGGGAAGGCAGTAGACTACCTGGTGTCTTAACGTGACAGATGGTAAAAAGCACATCTAAAAAGATTGTTCAAAACAGTCTAGCAAGGGCTTCAGGTGCATGAGCAGAGGGGTTGGTTATATTTTAAGACTTGTAATGGTTCAATTACTAAACTTATCAGAAGCCTGGTGTATTGTTTGCAACCTTGGACAGAAACTGTTAACATGAGTGGGTGGGCTATAAGGTTTATCCGGGGATTAGGAATCCTATTAGAAAAGGCTTCAAGAGCTGAATATGCTTGATCTTTTTTTTTTCAAGGATGCAAAAAGGCTGGGTTACAGTGTATTAATGTTTAAAAGGGTCTGATATGAAAACCCTGGGTAAAGCCTGTTCTGATTCCAGGGCATAATTAAAGCAAGACGTCACTGCTCTGTAGCTAGTAAACAATCCTTCAGAATCAGCAGTATACTGGATTGATATGTATGTGGGTTTTGAGAAAGTCTACAGTTACTGTAATTATTGTAAGGAGCTTGTAAGGAATTGTAAACATCATAGCTGAAGTTTTAAAATTGTTAGCTGACGAACTTTAGGGCAAAACCCAATGAATAGGTTATGTTGCTTATATTTTCCTCAGGCCTCTGAATATCTTGCATCTGCTCCTGAAATTTTTAATAATAGCTAGGAGACACATTTTACTCTTCAGCAGTAGTTTAATGCTCTTCCCACAGACTGAGAGCATAACCGTGAAGAAATGAGTATTGAAACTGATAACTTGAAAAACACATACTCCAGAAATGACCTTTACTTATAAAAGCTCTTCAAAAAGTGTAATTTCACTGAAACTATCAATTAAAACAGGTACCACAAAAATGTAAGAAATCCAAGCCACCTTTTCTCTTTTTTCTCTTGACAGAATCTTGTAATAATAATAAAATGTAATTAAAAAGACATATTCAGTCCTCTTTATTTTCCCCAAAGTTTTGTTGTTCAGAATGCATTGATGCCATAAATATATATCATTTCAGCACCCTATAGAAATTAAATTTACTCAGGGTAAATTGTGGAAGATCAATCTGATCATATTCTACAAGAACACATCATCTTTTGTCAAAATGGGAAGAGCCATTAACACCATACTTGCATGGTATTTACCTGGCCTTAATCAAAGCATTCAACACTATTTCTCATGGCCTTCTCCTGGGCAAACTGGTAAGAAGCAGCTTGGATGAGTAGGCTGAAAGATGGATAGGGAATGGGCAAATAGGCTGTATGCGTCAGGTGGAGGTCAAGCATTTAATGCAGTAATGGCTGGCAGCCCATCACAAGTTGGGTCCCCCAGAGAATGATACTGTCCCACACTGTTCAACACATTCATAAATGACCTAGATGATGGGATTGAAAGCACTCTCACCAAGTTTGTTTATCATACCAAACTCACTAACTGGTGAGGTGAACACATCTCAAGAGAGAGCCATCTCTGCCCAGAGGAACCTGGTCAGGCTGGAAAAATGGTCTGGGAAGAACAGTATGAAGTTTAACAAAGACAAGTGCAAAGTCCTGCACCTGAAACAGAATAACCAAAGACCCCAGTACAGGTGATGATCTGTGTGGCTGGGTAGCAGCCTTTATGAAAAGGACCTGAGGGTCCTGGTAGACAAGCTGAATGCCTGTCAGTAGTGTGCCACTACAGCAACAAATTGGCTCCTGGGCTGCATCTGCGTGGTGATTCATTCCACTCTATTCAGTACTAGTCTGGCAACACCTGCAGTATGGTGTCTAGTTCTAGTCTCCATAATTCAAGAATGTTTTGGACAGACTAGAGAGGGCCCAAAAGAAGACCATGAAGATAATCCAAGGGCTGGAGAATTTGCCCTGTGAGCAAAGGTTTCCAGTATTCCAGTACTTAAAAGGCAGCTACAAGGAGGATGGAGGCTCTCTTTTCACAGGGGCCATATGGGGAAGGCAAAGGGCAACAGGTGCAAGTTTCACTGGGAGAGATTTCATATCAACATAAGAAAGAAATTTTATACAGTAAGAACAACTATTCACTGGAACAAGCTCCTCAGGAATGTGGCAGAGTCCCTGTCACTGGACGTTTTCAAGACACAGCTGGACAGGGTGTAAAATAATCTCACCTGGGTGCTAGATAATTTTCCAGGAGAAACTGAAATAGATCTTTTGAGGTCTCTTCTAACCTAGGCTGTTCTATGATTCTGTGTTAATTTTAGTTAATTTTTAGCTGATGTTACGTATATTATATAGTGTTCTAATACATGTACATGAATTATGAGTAGGTCTTTATTGTGTGTTATAGAAGTACAACCAAAATAACCTTTAGATTCTTATTATTCATTCCAGTAAGTAAATTTAGTTGAATATTTCTTATAGTCTATGCTGTTAGACTTCTACTCAAGTCAGTAAGGGAAAGGTTTCCTGTCTACTTTACCCCTATTTTCTGAAGTAATTTAAGGATAGATTTGTGACTAGTTATTTTAACAAAAGTGCATTTGAGGTGGCACAGCAGACTTGTGTCAGACCTACAAATAAAAAACATAATTACAAAATATTTTAGTGTAAGATACTATATTGCAGACTGCGTGGAAAATGTGCACTAAAAATAATGCTAAGAATATAATTGTCAATGGTTAACTTGCACTGTCTTCTTAAATATATTTTACTCTCACATTCATTGTGACATATGTAATGATAGCATACACATCAACAAAAAACTGCAGCATCTTCCTTTCATGTTCTGAATACTTCCTATAATTACAAAAATTGTTGTCAGAATGACTTTAATATTCACATTGGAATGGACCATCTGCCATGGCAGATGGAGAGTATGACATCAAGTTCAGCTGGTATAATAACCCTTTAGAAACCTTGTAGTTTACAGAAAGAATGTGTAATTCCTTTTGGCTTTACTAAAATTGAAACTTTGCTATATATTCAAGACAGGATATTGCTGATCACAGCTAACACTTGCTGGGAATAAAAAGCTAGCTGTCATAGCATGTAATAAATATCCTTGCACAAAGGATAGAAATAAATATTCTGAAATCTTCTTTTAGGCTAGAAACAAATAATTACTTTCTCCATAGACAATGCTGATGTTGACCTGAACCACAATTCTTAAAAATATTGAAATTACCAGGGAAAAAAAAAAAAAAAAGGAATTTTTAGACTAAACTTTATGCAACAATTTTAAATTATGTTACTTCTGCAAAATCATTCTAATTTATCCAATACATTTTATCTCTCTAAATAAATAAATACTTTAAAATATATTAAAATATGTTATTTCCAATTTAAATAAGATATTTTGTTTGGTACATAGTTATTATTTTTTGTGTTTCCAATTTTCCAATGAAAAATCCATTTTGCAATCAGCTCTGCTTACAAGACAGGAAATCAACAGATAACTAAAGAATGTTTGATGAAAGTAAGATTGCATTTTTTGTTAAGGCCTCTTGAATGTTTGATAACAGAAAGATTAAATTTCTCAGTAAGGCATTTTATGCTGATGAGATCTCAGGCAGAGATCTATCCATTTCAGCCAGAAGACATTTCAGTTCCATTAAATTACTTAGTCCATTCTGATTCATGGAGGGATTATTTTTCAAATAAATCTCTTACCAGTTTTGCCAGTGATATCTTTTTAATGCAAAACTCCAAATTGGAAATTATCAGCACAGAAAATTTTTGTTAGGTCTTTGTTGTTTTTAATGTAAAGTTATAATTTATCCTGAGAATTTTCACAATAAGGAAAAAAAAACCAATACCCCAAATTCTTATTATTTTTTGCAGTAAGCTAAGTAGTTTTTACAAAAGGTTCACCCAAATCTGACTTTTACCTCCCTACTTCTGTGTTCATTCTAGTGATACCTGGGGTTCATATTTTGCCCCCCTCTCATTGCTGAATCTGTTCACAAGAAAAAACAGCCAGTATAACATGGCTTCTTGGTATTTCACTTAGCATGTATTAGAGCATATAGAATTCTTTTATGACTGCCTTAAAGCAAGTGTTTGCTTCTTAGTTGGAAAGATTAAGGGCTCTCAGAATTATTTCTTTTCTGTTATTGACCAATACTGCAGTTTCACCCTCCCAGTCTGTCAGTTAGGAGGCTATAACAACCTACCCAGGTGCCTGCCAGGAACTTTATTCCAAAATTTTTAAAGAGGATCAGTCAAGGTGAGGAGTAGTTACAGATGAGAACTTTATATAAATATGATATATAGTTCTATACATATATACACACAAATGATTATACAGCCATCCACGTTCACATTTATATGAATTCATACACATACGTATGCGTGGTACATATACACACAAAAGGCTTCTTGACGTGATCATTTTGCTTCTTGCACCAATCAAAAAAGTCACAGACATGAAAAAGATGGTTTCCCTCACTAAAAGTAATTTTGAAAGTAATCATCCTAGTTTTAAAAAAGTCTATGGTGCTTTGAAATCACTTCATTAATAGCTGTAAAGTATTGGCTCAGCCCAGCCAGCAAGCGTCCAGAAATAAGACACCTGCAATTTTCTTAAAGCATAAAAAGAGAAATATTTGTTACTTTCTCTAATGAAATCTTTGATTAGAATCCCAGATGATACCCTGGTAGTGATGCAGTATTTTTGATGCGAGCATTGCAGGAGCCAGAAGGAACATCTATTATTGCCACCATTTTTAGATTTAACTGATTTTGTAGAATTCATTTTAAAACTACTGAGACTGAAAATGTGCTTAAATAACCTGGTTAATATAATTGGATTTCTGATTTTTTCAAACAGAAAAACAAAGCTAATGTTTCTACACCTTCCTCTTTTTTTTCTGCAATTAAAATACCACTAGATAGACTGTACCCTCTTAAGGTCTCTTTCTATGAACATAATGCCTTTATAATCCCAGACTGGACAGCTGCCTATAGAGCAAGGTCTAAAGCTTCATGCTTTCCTTCACAAAGAACTTATGTTTTTCTGCTCTGTATGTGAGCTCAGAACAATTCCAGATTTTAGTCATAAATAAACTTTTTACATGCAGACAAGGTAGACTATCGAGATAGTTCAGGGTTTTTTCCTGTTTTAAGATGATTTCATTTACTGTTGGTACAGTACAACTCCAGTAATACAGTCATGCACTCTCTTTGCTTTCCTAAGAATTAAGAAGGTCTCAGACAGTGTGGTATCATTGCTCTATTACCTTTCCAATGTTAATGATATGGAGAAATGTTAAATGTGAAGGTTCCACTGCTCTTGGTACTGATGCTTTACATTCAACAAACTATACACACTATAATTTAATGCCAGTAAGGTCTTCCTGTGTGAATGTTACTCTTTTGTGTAGAAATTTTAAATTTATTATACCTAATTAATTTTAGATATTATTTAATACACATACCTTGGAAGTGTACAAATAATTATTTTAAATATTATTTTTAAAGTAACAATGTAATTTGCAAAAGCACATCAGAAAGCTTTGTACTAACAGAGAACTCAATATAATAAATACAGTAACAGTATAGATTCATGTAACATATGAAGGTTTAATTAGTTTATTACTTTAATTATAAAGCATTTAATTTATTAATCAATTTGCTGTGGGAATCTATTTTATATATTCAGCAAATACAGAAGATAAAAAATTTTCTATGATTCAACTTCTGCAATTCAGTTCTCTGGAAGACTGAGTTTTTTCATCATGGAGGAAAGAACGGTTAGGTGATACCTAATCACCATGTTCCAGTATTTAAAGGGTGGCTACAAAGACAGAGACTCCCTTTTCCAAGGACTCACATGGAAAAGACAAGGCATAATGGGTATAAATTACTCCAGGGGAGATTCCAGTTGGACATGAGGAAAATTTTTCACAATGAGAACAATCAGCTCCTGGAATAACCTCCCAGGAAGTGGTGAATTAGCCAGCATTGGACACTTTTAAGATGCAGCTGGACAGATTACCGGGACATCTAGTGTAGGTCATGTTTTTGCCAAGAGAGGCTGGATCTGATGATCCTTTATGTCTCCTCTAACCTGGGATTCTATGATTCTAAGACAACCAAATTAAAAGGAAAAACAGTGAAGAGGCACATCCATGATGAATCTGTCATATTTGATGTACGAGTTACTACAGTAAGTTTATTTCTTCTCTCAAACTCAGAATTTAAGAGCTGATCCTTCTTTAGAAATATTCATAAAATAAACAAGCATGCATCCTTGATGAAATCCAAAATTTCTATGACAACCAAGAAAGCTTTGGCAAAGGAGGCCTTACAGATTTTTTTCTGACAGGTGGGAACACAAATAATGAAATGCAACAACGTGACACCATCATTTGGAATCTTCCAGTTTTGACTGGCCACCAACTGAGATGAAGAAAGCACAATTACTCAGTGACCTGTCTGTTTCGTTTTTATATTGCTGCTTTTAAAGAAAGCACCAGTGTTGAGATGTTTAGAAGACCTTACCATCTTCAAGATCAGATTTAATCCTAGACTCCTGAAATTTAGAGCAATATTGCCGAGTGCTCTGAACTGAATCAATGTACTGACAAATTGAACAAATTTTATGGTGCAGCACTGGAAGTAGTATTTGCCTATGTTCTTTAATTTGCATTCTCTAAGAAAAATGGCAAGGTTTTCAATACTCTTGTACATCAGCTTTAGCCCAGTATTCAGCATGCGTTTTAGGCTTAGTCTTTGCAATCTATTTTAATTCACAGGCACTTTTCAAAACCACAGTCCAATTTATACTTGCTATGTTCTTGAAACTGTATGTGTGATACCTTAAGTTCTTCAGTGTTAGAGTTCATTTGCCATGTGTGAAGCCAAATATACAATTAAGTCTTATCTACCTGAACTCCATTTGATGCATGCAGTCTTCGTTAACTGCTTGTTCAAAGTTCTGAATCATCAGAAAATTCAGCAAGTTGTTAACTGAGTTTTCTGCAAGGGAATTTACACACAACTAGAAGGTTTGGACAGTGATTTTTCTGTCATATATCTGGTATATTTTTTCCATCTGTGTACTTCTACCTGCTGTGATTGTAGGTAGTGAGTGGTACAAATTCCCATTGATACTAAAAACGTCTCTATATGATGTTTTTTATCCCTTGACCTCTTTCACTGACTGCCAAAGCAAAACAAAAAATGTTCCTATAATTTACCAAAGGATTAAGAAAATCCCAGTAAATGCTCTCATCTCAGGCACCATTGTCATCGCTTCTTATCTCTTTCAAAAACGTAAAGAGGTTAGTTAGGCAATAGGTTCTTTTTCTATATTCATTTGAGAAATCTTCTGTTATCTCATTACTGCAGGTGCTCTTTTATGCTATTGCTCAATATACTCTATTGGTTTGCTTACTCTAGAGAAAAAATGCCCTAGTTTAAAAAATTGGTGGAGGCTAACATGTTTGAAAAATGAAGTAAAGAGAGTAAGATCTAGTAAAGAAATTAGTTTCTGTAAAACCCTGGGTCAATTTGTCCCTGGCTTGCAATGATATGATCTTTTCTTGTCCCCTTTGAGAAGCTGTCAGGAGGACTAATCAAATGGTGACTAGCAAAAATTTATAGCCACTGAAGCACTGAACAAAACGCTGCTTTTAGACGCTCATATTTTGTATCCAAACTCTGATTTGTACTCTTCAGTGTGTAAAATAAAGATGACTATCTGTGGGCCAAATTCTGAATCTGCTTTCACTCTTCTAAAGCCTGTGTGAACCTACTGATATAAATTTACAGAATTCAGCTTCAGTTTACAGTTATTGAGAATTGAACTTGGAAGGAGACTGAGTCTGCACTGTGATAATTGCCCACAACTTCCACTGTAAATGCTAACTCTTAATAGTTTTTATCCCAAGGAGTTTGACTATGCAGTTCAGAGGTCTTAAACGAAGGCTACTTGTGTGAGGACACATAAAGAATTTAAGGCTAAAACAGTAACTGCAATACATATAATTTTGATTACAAAAATATCATGTGAAGGGGAGAAACTCACTTTTTTTAATAGAGGAAAAAATTTAATACACTACAGAAAGTGAGTAAAACTTGTGATTAACTTTCCCATACTGGTTACAAAATATATGATTAAGCTATTACTGGCACAGGAGCTTAATAACCCCTGAGAAGCCATCCCTAAGTCTCTCTGGAGCTTGGTGTGCCTCTCTGCATCTTTTTTCATCTGTTTTCGTCTTTCTTATTTCTAGCAATACATTTGATTATTGTGTTACATATTTCAGTACATTTTGCACATAGAGTGTCAGTTTGAAGGGTCTTTATATATTGCACAGATAAAAAACATATCATAAAGATTATCACACCATGGTGGTACTGGCTTTCTGTCATTTTCTGATGTGTATGTTTCCAATCATATGAATACAGAGCTCTTAGAACGGCAAAGCTCATTTGTAACGAATACTGTGTATTACTAACTGTAAGGAAAGTAGTCAAAGGTGACTGTGACTATTACAGTACACAAGCTAAGGAGTAAGTAAGAAGCCAATAATAAATAAACATTTTGCTGAAGTGTTTCTTTCCAAGATGAGTGTCTGCAACTCTGAAACTAGAAAAGATAAAAGTCACTGGGTGAGGATGTTCTCAGTAAACAAGATTCGGGGCTTTTATTTTTGAGAAAAGAGTAGTGTCAAAGGTATTAGTATGATTTAAGAGGGGTAGGGAGAAAAGTGTAAAATTCAGTAAAAGACTATTATATCTTTCTCAAGTTTTCTAGGAAAGTGAAAAGAGAACTTTGTCTAATGACCTTGCTATTAACCTGGCAAGATCTCCAGGGAATTGAGCAAATTTAGGGGAAACCTATTTTAATATGGATCAGGTGGTGAGGATATGTCTGCTGACCTCTCCTGCTTGGATTTGTGATACAGGTTTTGAAAATGTGTTCTCTATTGAGATGACTGATTACCCTTGGTAGTGTACTGGTGACACTGAGCTACTTATGCTAAAGAAAACAAGTAATAACTTTGGAAGTAGAAACCATAGTCAAGTTGATTAAGACAAAAAATATCAGTGCATAGAAAGTTTACCATATAGCTTTTCTTTTATAATGCTTTTATATGTTTGTGTGCTTTCATGTATCTCTTTTCCTAACAGCATTTTGTAAAATTACTATTATTTCTTATTATTAATTCCATACTCTTAGTAATTTGTTCTACAGCCTCATAAGATTTTGGTATTTCCTCTAAAACTTGCCTGAGATAGAGGGCTCAATGTTAGACAAAATTTCAGAAAACAGCAAAAGGTTTATTCAGATGTCATTATATTAAACATCAATCATCACTTGGACTTATGGACAACCAGCAAAGAGCGAGAGTAACCATCAATATCTCATCCTAAGGGACTAATAAATAAGAGGACACATACAGAAATTGTTCTTTATGGAATGAAAACAGAGAAGGCTGGAAAAAAAGAAACAGTGACAGTATGACAGACTATTGAGTCATATTTAATAATTAAGTTTACGTCCCAAAGAATGTTAGAAATTGTGTGAAATTGTAGGAAAGGTTTTCAAAATACATGTGTCTTATTAAGCCTAGAAAAGATCTCCTGTAAGCCAAGAATACATATAAAAGTCACTGCTCTCTGTACTGAAGTGCATCTTCATTCAGATATGAACAAGGGAATTATTACTTTTATTTTTAAATATAAAAACTTCACAGAGCTCAAAGGCTCTTCTTTGCATGTAAGGATTCAACTTCAATATTCACTCAAAAGCTGATTTCATCTTTTCAGTCCATGCAACCTGTTCATTACTGCTTCACTAACATATTAAATACCTAGAAGACAAGTTACCTCAGCTTGCAGTATAACAAAATTCATTTTGACCTATTAAGTGCTTAATATTCCTGTAGAAATGTCGCACAAAGACAAATGAAACATATTTATCTTATGGTGTGTTAATTAACAGGAATATAACAGTCTGGTAGAATAACATAATATGAGCAAAAGATCTGTTCTGACTTTGGCTTCCTGACTTTTGACTTCATTGAACCTCTTTTTCAACCTTTACAAGTTGCTGTAGCAACGTGTAGCAGCCAGCTCCAGTTTGAGCCACCATCTATGCTAGATTTCACATTTGCAATAATGGTACTGTAAGTGAATTTCTGACCTTTATCTCAAGCAAAATAGGTTCTATTAAATACTAATACTTGTAGTACCTTGAGATACCCTTGATTCGTTATTCATTCATTCAGTTAGGGGGTCAATTCTGGGTTCTAGCAGCATGTGCTCTTTTCTGTATGTGTATATTTGCATGCTTGCTAAAAATACAGTGATTTGTGTTTTATTTGTTTCATTTTGTTTGTGTTGAGTTTTTTATAATCATTCTGCACCACTATAGAGATTTAAGCTGTAGGCTCCAAAAAAACTTGTTGTTACCACTCTTTACATATCTTTAGAGAAATATTATGTTTTCTGTGCTTTCTTCTCAGTTTATATCATTTTGATCTCTACTGTTTGTTCATAAAACACCTTTATTTAAGAACATTCTACTTTACAAACTTTGTAGATCTCACATAACCAAAGAGGAAAGTGAGGCAGAGATCAGTGAAGATCAGTTATTCAAGATGGACTCTTTGGAGCTGGTGGAAAGACTCCAATACCATCTAAAGAAAAGGGTATTACTTTTGTGAGCAGTTGTGCCTTTTCTAGACTGGTGAAGGACAAGTTTGGCAGCAAGGGAAGCCTGTGTCATGTGAGAAGACAAAAGTCTAAGTCAAGCTCTGCTGCTGCTCCCAAAGACCACCCTTCTCTCATCTGATCCTGAAACATTGCTATTTTAAGTATGAGGTGCCTCTGCACATGAAATGCATGCTTTTAGAGCTAGTAATGAAATTACATTTAGGAAGTATTTAATATATATTTCAGTACTTTCCCTAATTGTCTTTCATCTAGACATATTCCCAGAGCCCTCATTAAGCCAGAGGTATTTACTTCTTACAGTGCTACTGCTTCCAGCATGAGGAAGAGCAGGGTTGTGGATGTTAAGGATCTGTCTTTAGGAAGGAAAAATATTTGTTTCTCAAATAAGTATTTTATTTGTAGCTATAGCTATTCAAACTCCTCCCTGTTGTGGGTTGCTGATGTGTAGTGACAATTCTTACTGTTAAGTTTAGAAAAGCAAATATACTCAACTCTAGGGAGCGCTAGGAAGCTCATGTTTTATTGACTAGAGAAACTAGATGGGTACTATTATTTTTTGGCTGCACCTTCTAAATCAATGTCATAGATACTAATTCATTCTTACTTGAGCTGCCTCTGCAGGCTAAGAGGTCTGAATCATATTTACAGTGCAAATTCTGTAGTAGCCACTCATATTGAAAATGAACGTTCAATTTCTCTTTGAAACAGCCTTATATTTAAAGTTATTTATTTAGTACCATGTTCTTTTAATATGTATTGCATGCATACATATATAACACACACAGCCTTTAAATCAGTTTTGTGAAATAATAACCATTGAATAGTATACACCTCTGTAACATTTAGTATGTACTGTAGACATGGTTCTCTGGCATTGCAAAAAATTGTTTCTATCCACTACCTTAGTGCAAGATGGAAGACGTAATCAATTTTAAGAATACAGAATAATGTACCGAGACCTTTTTTTTTAAGTTTTCCAGTCAGAATCAGATAATAATGTTAATTAATGCAAAAAAAAAAAAAAAAAAGGCAAAATTTAGTACTAAATGCTTCTAGTTTTATTTATAAAACTGTAAATATATATGCCAAGTATGCTTGATTCTTATTTCAGTTACTTAATATTTTATTTCTTAGTAACAGGTTTTCTTTTTTTTTTTCTCTATCTATCTGGATGTTATTTCATGCTTAAAAAACTAAAGAGTAGGAAACAGCTGATTTTCTCATCCTGTAGCAAAACCAAGTATAACATGTTTTTCAGAAAAGATGGATTTTTGTTTTCTTCAGTTTTAGAATGGATTTCCCAGGGAACCTTAGGGGGAAGAAGTTAAGTTAGAAATCAGAAGATTATAGCATCCTGAGTCTGGTAAAGGCAAGATACAGGCAAGTGTTAGCAGAAAGTAAAAGACAAAAAGAGAACATCTTTATTATTTAGTCCAAGTTACGAGGCAATAAACCATACAAAAATTATTGCTCTTTGAAGGATAAGGTGCCAGCTCTGCCATAAGAGATTTTCTAAATGTGATTTTTTTAATCTCAAATTAAAAATTGTTGAGTGGTTGATTTTAACATTAGTATTATTATTGTTGTTGTCATTGTTGCTGTTGTTACAAGATCAACAAAGTCCAAGAAAGTGAACAGAATTTCAGACTTTTGGAGTTAAATATTGGCTATGAGGAAATGCATGTAGGTTATATGGAGAGGTGGATATTTCTTTTTGAAATGCTTGGTTTTCCAACAAGTTGTTTTCAATGGCAAAACTTTCTAATTTTTATCTTCTTTCAAATGTGCTTTATTATACAGACTTTGTGTAATAAGTTGAACATGTTGACAACAGTAGATTTTTATATAATGTATAAACTCAACATAAAATGTGAAAAAAAAAATTGAAAATTATCCTGAATAGAAAGCAGTGCATTTTGTTATGAACAGATTTAAATGTACATAAATGTCATTTTTTGTTAATAATGTTGGAAATAAATGTGATATTTTCAGTGTTACTTTTGAGTGCTCTAATCTCCACTAAATAATTTTCCCCAGGTGTCGCCTCAAAGACAATGATTAACGACATACTAATAAAGTTCACTTTGTCAGTCTAAAACTAAAATGTCATTTGTATTGGGTATGAATTATTTTCAGCTAAATAGAACCTTGAATCAGCGTCATGATGCTCTTTGTTCAAGGACTTTATTTTTAAAATATTCTAATACAGCTGAATGTGAAAAAAAAAAGTGGATGTGAGTTATCTACATGATGAAGTGATGTTTTGTTGGCTGATTCTTCTTTTAGGCTTGGCACTGTGCTCTTCGGAATGAATTAACCGTTATCAATCACTAGGTATAATCAGGTTTACAAATCACTCTATAGTGCCATAAGCCAATTGGAAATGAGAATTCTTGTCCTTATACGAATACATTTATTCTCTTGTCTAAATGGTGTGTCTTGCATGAAAATGGAGACCAGACCTCAGACTCTAATATTATTCCTTAATTCTAAAACATTACCAGCTGCGCAGAATAGGCAATGGTAATCTGTACCCCAAAAAATCTAAAATCTTAGAGACAAAAAATGGATTTCAGGAGCACCCACTAAGAAGTCTGGGGAAGAAATGCAATGAACAGTTTTAAAGCTAATATTAGTATTCTTTGTATATTGCAACAGAAGTGATTTTTTAGAAAGGACTTAACTATGAAAGCTTTAGCCAACAAACAGATATTGTGTGTTCAGGCACAAAAAGAAAAAAAAAAAGGAATGCCAACTGCACTGAGACCATGTGAAAAAAAAGAAAGAATATGAGAGGAAAAAAAATGTTACAAGGTTCAAGTCCTTGTGAAGTTGTATAGAATGCTAAAGGGTAAAACAAATCACAGATAAGGGAAAGGGAGAATTGAAGAGGAATTTAAGGAAGGCTTGGTTCGATCAGCTCTACAGGCACTGTGATCATTAGGAAAACTGTGGCATACTCAAACTCACCCATAAGTAACTTGAAGCACAAGTCACATCATTGACTTTTGTTTGGATTCAAGTTTTTAATTTTGATATTTCAAAATGGTGCTTTATCTCATGCCAGTGAACCTACATCAGAGTACTGTCGAAGCATATACTGGGCATGCTGGCACAGAGGCAGAACTAATTCTTCCAATACTGCTGTCATTTTGTCCTCAGCCTTTACATCATTACTTCTACATTGTTCTTTTCATGAACTTTCTGGGGTTTGCTATTCCCTTCCTTTGCTTAAATTTTCATGTGCTTAGTGACTTTTCACAGAATCCGAGAATGATTGAGACTGTAAGGAACCTCTGGAGGTCATCTGGTCTCAGATCCCTACTCAGGCAGGGCTATTTAGATCCAGTTGCCCAGAACCATGTTTCCAGGGATGAAGAGTCCACAACCTTCCTGGGAATCCCTTGCTGGTGCTCAGTCACCTTCACAGTGAAACAGTGCTTCCTGGTGTTTAAGGGAACCTCTGAAGTTTCACTTTGTGCCCATTGCCCCTGGTCCTGTTACTGGGCATTACTGAAAAGAGCTGGCTCCATCTTCTTTGCACACTCCTTCGGGTATTTATAAACACAAATAAGATTCACCCCTCAGACTTCACTTCTCCAGGCCAAACAGTCCCAGTTTTCTCAGTCTATCCCCATAGAAGAGATACTTCAGTCCCTTCGTCATCCTTGTGTCCCTTGGCTGGACTCTATCCAGTATGTTCCTGTCTCTCTTGAACTAAGGAGACCAGAATTTGACCGAGCACTCCATGTGTGGCCACACCAGTGCTGGATAGAGGGGAAGTATCACTTCCTGCTCGGGAACCTGCTAGGAACACTTTGTCTAATGCAGACCAGGACATCACTTTCCTTTTTTGCTGCAAGGGCACATTGCTGGCTCTTGTTCAACTTGGTGTCCAGCAGGACCTCAGGTCTTTTTCTGCAAAACTGCTTTCCAGCTGTGAACTGGTGCATGGGCTTGTTCTTCCCTATGTGCAGGAGTTTTGCACTTCTTGCAGAACTTCTTGAGATTACTGTTGGCTCATTTCTACAGCATGTTGAGGTCCCTCTGAATGGCAGCACAACACCCTGGTGTACCAGCCACTCCTCCTTTTTCACTGTTTTCTTTTAGTCATTCTTTGCATTTTTCTACACATTTAATATCTGTATGTTCTTTATTGCCATTGCTTCAAGATTATGCTTTATTCTGTCTAATATTTTAATGTTTCCTTCCTCAGTCATAGTCACTTATGTTAATAACTTTACTATGTTTGCAAAAAGGGCACATAATAAAATAGCCCATTGTCAGTGTCATAAATACAGCAGAGCTGGTGAATAACTTGCATGTGGAACATTATTCATAAAGATTTTAATTTTTTGTACTAAAAGGTGCATAATTTAAATAATATAGTAAGAAAGCGCAGGAGATATTTGTTTCATTATTGACAAAAAGCAGTTCATGTTTTTCTGAATATTATCACAAAAGAATAAAGGATCTACTTTTTCTTTCCAGATCGATGCAAGCACGTAAAAATTTTGCTCATCTGAAGCAAAACTTTTTTTCCTACAAGAAGGCTGCATTTTGCTTCCTTAGGCCAAAACTGTTTAACATTCCATTTTGGAGTGGAGCATAAGGACATTGCCTTACCTCTCCCTCCCATTACTGAAAAAGCCACAGTAGTTCAGATGCAGTTTGAAGTGCTCTTCAAAGCATGGTCTTCAAAAATGTGATTAAGAGACTTTTAATTTTAATTGACTTCTATAAATAAAAGAACAAAATTATATTGAGACTATGTTTAGTTTTTCCATTCTTCTACAAAATTCCAGAAAATTCCTCTAATAATTATGAAATTAATAAAAAAAGCAAAGTCTTTCCAGATCAGATTTTAATGAAGTTCTATGTAGTTTTCCAGAAAGCCTTCTGATATTGTTCCTGATCTCTTCTGGTCCAAACGCCTTTCCATCCCAGCTGTTATTTATTTTCTTTTTCCCTTTGTTATAACCCACTCAGTGATATATAAAGTACATCTGCATTCTCTTAGTTTTATTAAGCTTGCTTAAGACTTTAAGAAAGTTTAAATTGTAGCAATAGGACAAGGGGTAATGGGCTCAACGTAAAACAGGGGAAGTTCAGGTTAGATACAAGGAAGAAGCTCTTTACTGTGAGGATGGTGAGTCGCTGGAAGAGGTTGCCCAAAGAATGCTCCATTCCTGGCAGGGTTCAAGGCCAGGCTGGAAAACTTCTTGGGCAACATGGTCTAGCATAAGTTGTCCCTGCCCATGGCAGGGGGGACTGGAACTAGATGATCTCAAGGTCCTTTCCAACCCTAGCCATTCTATGATTCTATGATTGTAGCTTATTGAAAGTATGGAGATCTCTCATTTGCTCTGGAGAAATGAGGAGAGTTTTTAATATAAACACTTTTTATAGCTGTACTACAAATATTACTACTGCAGTTTTACATACTGCAGATACCTCAAAAGGTTGATTGTAAAAAGATAACATGGTGAATTGACCCTGGTCAACACCTAAGCCCCTATCCAGTCACTCACGTCCCCCAGCAGGATGGGTGAGAGAATTGAAACGCAAACTTGAGAAAACGCATAAGTCAAAGTAAAAACAGTTTAACAGGTGAAAAAAAGCTGTGCATGGAAGGAAAATCAGGAATTTATTTACCATTTTCTATCAGCCAGCAGATGGTTAACAGATGGATCTGGAAAGAAGAGCCTTAGCGCATGTAGCAGTTAGACGGAAAGGCAAATGTTAAAACCCCAAATATCCCCCCTTCTGTCTCCTTTCCCTGAGCTTTTATTGCTAAGCAAGACATGATATAGTATGGAATATTCCTTTGGTCAGTTAATGTCAGCTGCCTGTGTCCCCTTCCAACTTCCTGCGCAACCCTAGACCTACCTGCTTGGTGGAGGAAAGTGGGAAAAAAAATATAACAAAAGAAGAAAGAAAAACCTGGATGATGTGCAAGTACTTCTCAGCAACAGTAAAAGCATTGGCATGTTTTCAACGCTGTTTTTGTCATAAATCCAAAACTCAGCCCCATGTAGGTTGCTGCGAAGAATACAGACTCCATTCCAGCCAGATCCTGAGCATACATTCAGACCTCCTCAGACCTAAACAGGCTCATAAGTGACAGCCTCATTTCTCCTACACAAAGAAGCCAATAATTTTATCTAGAAAAACTGCTTTGGAGTGTGTCTTTTCGGAAGAAACTGTTTTTATAAGGGATGAGAGATTTCACCACCTCTTTTAATGAGTTGTTTTGAAATTGAACTACCTCTTTAAGATACTGAAACTGATTTTGGACTATTAATTTTTAAACTTAAATTTCCAACTACAGGTGCTATAAAGCTGCCAAAATCAAAATGCAAGATATATCAATAACTTTTCTTGTGTAAGTGCATACTCAAGCGACCAAGATGAACTCTTTAATCTAATGGGAGAATTAGAACAGGAAAAAGCCTGGGCCTAATCAGCCTTGTGTACTTTAAAGATGGAAACCAGAGCAAGGTTTTTTTAGCCACTAGGAGATTTATAAATTACCATAACAACACTGTCAGGGGAAGGCCGAGACCAAACAGAACTAGTTTTAAAATTATATTGATCCATTTGAAAAATGGTTTCTTTCTGTATTTTTTAATTTCTTCTCTATAGTTTTGATTTTCTGTTACAGTAGAGGGCTGAGTTCATGATCCAGTTTTCCCTCCCAAAACTCAGCAATGCAGACCTCTGAAGATAAAAGTTATTTCCCAGGCTCTTGATTATTTATGTTGCCCGCCTTTGGGAACTCTTTTCTGTCTCCACATTCCTAGAATCAGGTCATAAGACCTGTACACAATATTTCACTTGTACAGGGCTGAATACTTAAACAAGATTACTTAGGATACTTTAGTAGTGATAATTAAGTATACAAGTAGGTCATCTAGGATCAAGACTCAAATGCTGACAGCAAAAAGAGAATAATTTCTGAATGCTAAACATCTTCAAGAAAGTTAATAAAGCGAAGAAAGGGGCCAAATCATCATCTAAATAATTCATAACGGTCTGACTCTATTAAAGCTGACTGGTTTTAAAGTAGAGTACATGACATAAGCTCATGTTTTCAAGTATTAGAAAGATTCATATCCTAAGTATAGAATCTTTGCAAAACAACATTTTGCACAATTTTTTCCAGCATACATCAGTGATACTTGGTTCTCAAATTGCTTCATGTGACCTGATGGGCTTTGTCCAGCAGAACTTAAAATTTCTCAATAGTTCAATAAATTTTAGTCCACTCCTTGCTGCTTATCTGTTATGTTTTCCCTTTTTAATTTTCACCATTTTTTTTTCTTTTTTTCCCAACATTGTGTGTACATACTAAATCTCAAGATCCTGGCAAGGCAGTGAAACAGCGGTCTGTCTGGTATGAAGTGCTTTGAGATCCCCTTTTATGACAATTATATGTAAAAAGGTAACGTATTATTCATCATTAGAAGGAAGTTATGAACCAGGCTTCTAAATGAAGACCATTTGAAATTCAAATAACATTGACTGTGCCAGTGTTCCGCTATGACTTATTATATATTGCTAGTTACTTTTGTAGCACCACAGGTAAGCATTATACTTCATAAACGAATAAAATATCAAGAAAGCAAATCATATTTGTCAAAACTGTTACATATAGTCTTAGTCTTGACTCAAAATTATACAAGAAGCTAACTAAATGTAAAAAAATAAGCTGCTTTCCCTGTATTTACTGCATGCATTAAAAAAAAATGTAAAAAACCATTACATTTGTGTATTAAAAACATACAAACAAAAATAGTGAAACAAAAACCTCTGTACTGTTGTCACATAAAGACAAAAGAAAACCTATTCCAAAGTCTTCTATGGTACTCATTAATGTACCCATATTTCAGTCATTTTATTATAACAGACAAAGAATAAAATAACAAGTCACTTGACCAAAATTTAAGGAATTAAACCCCATTATATAGCTGTTTCTAATGAGGTACAGGGAAAAATCATCTCTAAAATTTTAAGTTTGGTTTTGAAAAGTAATGATCAAAACAGATGAATAAGAATTGCTTTAAGAAAGATAATGAAATTATTAATATCTGTCATGAAGAAAAATGTCTAATAACAGTTCAGGATTTCTGTCATTGAAATTACATAGCTTTTCACTGAATTATTAAAATTTAATTTAAAGCACATAAATCTAAATTCACTATAATGTACTTTATTTTTGGTAGTATAAGTAAAAAAAGGTTTTTCAACCTCAGAAGTCAAACATTCAAAATCTAAACTTGTAAGAATGAGGTCTGGGACTAAATGCTGAATTCTCAAAAAAAATCCCATGGAGTGATTATATAGTATGCAGTTTTAGTGTTGTTGTTTTCAGATATATATACACCAGCTCCTGTAAAACCTACATGTCCTTCTTGACTTCATAGACGTACTGAATATTTTAGGTTGAAAGGCAGCTCTGGAGGTCATCTAATCCATCCTCCTGCTCAAAGTCAGGTAATGTTTGAGTATGTTGCCCAGGACATTTACAGTCAAGTTTTGTATATCTCCAAGAATGGTGATTGCCATAACCTTCTGAGACCTCTGACACTATGCATAGGCACTTTTCTGAGGAAAACTCTTCATTTTCATTGGAATTTACTTTGTTGTGGCTTATAACTGTTACCTCCATACCACGTATCTCTGAGAACAGTATGTTGTCATTTTTCCTGCAACCAGAAAATGGGGAGTTGAAGACAGCAAAGATACTCATCTTCAGGCTTCTAGCCTACTGGCTAAGCAAAGCTGGGTCTTAAGCCTCTGCTTCTTGATTCTTTACAGGCTATCTTTGTCTTTCTCCAATTGAGGAGGTCAGAACTGCATATAGTATTTCTTCAGCTTCAGCATGCGAAGTGTGAAATGGCTGCAAATAATCAATTTCCTTGGCCTTCAGGCTGTCCTATTGCTAATGCCACGCAGGGTGTGCTTTCTAACAGAATTCTCTGCAAACATGAAAAAAAAAAAATAGTAAGTGTACAGACACCACTGACAATGGGACACGGACACTTCAGGTTTGTAGAGCCTATGGCTATGTTTAATTTTATAAAATCCTTTAGCTATAGGTATTTCAAATGAATGAGAAAAGATAAAACTACGTAAGAGAAGACCGTAAAACTTTCATGAAACATGCTGAAACTTTACTGAAACATTCTGACTAAACTATTTAACAGTTAAGTATGTTTTCAGAAATCAAACTTTTAAACTGAGTTAAAACCTATGGTTTAAAAATAGAAAGAAAGCAGAAGCAACTATAATAAAATGATAAATATGTAAAATCTTACTAATATCTAAGTGTAGCAAATTGCCTTGTTTCATGATAGCCTACAGCCAGTTGTCATTGTGAAAGTCTATTTGATAAGAAACTTGCATTGTTTCTGACCTAGGTTTGGAGTTTTCCCCCCCTTTACTAGTCTGTCACATTGCGAGAGTCTGCAGCAGAGGTGTGCTTTCGCTTGCAAAAATTCCCTCTTGTGTTTGGTGACATCAGAACCAAACCCTTCAGACTTTACTTCCTTCTTTCTCGTATTCAGCAATTATTTATTTGATAGCTAAGATACCTCTCTCATTAATCATATTATAGTATGTTAAATGACATATTTTCTTAACCTGTTTTTTTTTATAATGGAATGTTATGTACAGTATGATAGCATTTTGGAAGTTCATGAATATTTGCATTCTGAATATGCAACTGGCAGTATATGTCACTGTAATTAAATATACTAGTTGAACACAGAAAGAAGGTGGGTGGTATATTTTCATTAATTCTGCTGGGGTTTATAATTCTGGCTAATTTACTCCTGACTTTTTGAAGCAATGAACTAAAAAGACAAGCACCTGCACGAGGAGCAACGAAAAATAATAAGGTGTATCTCTATAAATGGCTAGTTATGTGTCATTGTCCTGGGTTCAGCAGTAGCAGTCATTTTTCTCCTTCTTCGTAGCTGGTGCAGTGCTGTGTTTCTGACTTTCAGTCTGGGAACTGTGCTGATAACACCGATGTTTTTAGTTGTTGCTAAGTAATGTTTACTCTGACCAAGGACTTCGTGAGTCTCATGCCCTGCCAGGGAGAAGGGGAAGCCGAGAAGAAGCAGAGACAGGACACCTGACCCAAACTAGCCAAAGGGGTATTCCATACCACAGCATGGCATGCCCAGTATGGAAACTGGGGGAGTTACCCAGGAGACCCAGATGGCTGCCCGGGTCTGGCTGGGTATCAGTCAGCAGGTGGTGAGTGGTTGTATTCTTTTCCCTTGTTATTTCTCTCATCATTATTATTATTGGTGGCAGCAGCAGTGGTTTGTGTTATACCTTAGTTACTGGGCTGCTCTTATATCAGTCCGTGGGAGTTACATTCTTTTGATTCTCCTCCCCATCCCTCTGGGAGCTGGGGGAGGAAGAAAGGTGGGGTCAGTGAAAGAGCAGCTGTGTGGTTCTGAGTTACCAGCTGGGCTTAAACCACAACAATCAGCCAGATACACTCACATTTCCACAAACAAGTAGAAAATAACTCCCTTTAAACACATACCTAGCCCTACTCCTATCAAGTCATTGGCTACAAAAGACTGAACCTTCCTACCTGCCTACAGTAGGCAGAAAAAAACCCAACCCATTTTTCAAAGTGAATGGCTATTTGAGAAAGAGAACTGCTTGGTCTTGCTTTTTTTCTTGGTAAATTATTAGCTGTATGCAAGACATTTCTCTTTTCAAAAAAGAAAAAAAAAATCTTCATATCGTAGGCAATACTAAAACCGAAGCCACAAATCCTGAGCATATTCAGTAACATTCAGTAATACTTCCTTATGTTCCACTCATTGCTTGTAGCAAAACCACATTTAAAGACAATTTCTTCTTGCCTTTTTCTGCAAATATTCATCTCTACTTAAACAAACAAACAAGCTACAAAACAAACAAGCAACCCGAAGAAAAAACACAAACAAAACAAAAACTCTAAAAGTACTGCAGAACAGCTCCAAGAAACAACATTATCTCAACAAAACATAGGCACCTAAACTTTAAATTTGTTAATTAAGAAACTATTTAGGGACCAATGACTGTAGGCAAACCTTCTCTAGTAATAAATTTATTTCTGAGAATCATAGAGATCAGCGAGAACTGCAGTTCAAAAGCTGTGTGGAAAATCAGTATTCATCCCCCAGCACTACCACCTGTCCAGTAGAAACTTCTTTATTGTTCACAATAACGAAGAGAACAGAGATATTCTAGAGCATCAGAAGTGTGATTCAAGTGTCCAGGATCAAGAAACTTGATCTTTAGTATAATTTATTATCATAAAATTGACATACCCTCATAACCATCTCATGGACTTTCAAAAACATGTTCAAATCGTAATCTCCTTTCTTGTGTTTCACCACCTAACTCCTGGCTACGTGGTGCTTTATCTGCTGTTTTCCGCTCTAGTATATCCCAATAAGCTCAATTTGGAGGAAAGTGTTGGCACAGATCTGAGTATTTTGTTTCCACCAGCATTCAAAATGACCTTCAGGAAGCTGGAATAAATCATCTTGTACAGATGCCATTTGTTTCTCTGCTTTATTCAGTTGCTTCTCCCCATTTCCACACTTCACCTCAATCTCTTGAGGGTAATGACACATAGTCCTTCCTTTTCTACCTCATCATGGCAAATCTTTTCATGCTAGTTTTTCTAGTCCAGTTTTTTTCAAAAACTCTTTCCTAATGAAGGAATATATTGAATTCTTTATTAAAACAAACAAACAAACAACAGGAACAAATCCCTCAAAAGCCAACTAGAAATCTCCGGAAACATGAATTGCTTATGTCTCTAAAAGGCGTGGTAATTAGATTTATTCCACCTGTATTTTTTGTTCTGATTTTTAGCTCTTCATCAATCTTTTTATTTCATTGGATCTGGTATTTGTCTTTTGCACATTTAATCAGCATTTCTTTTCCTCAGAGCATATAATTTAACTCTTTCTATGTGTGGAGAGAATCTGGCACTGCTTATTACTACTCCTAATCATTGTTATGTTTTGAAGTGTTGTTTTTAATTAGAAAGACCCTGATATATTTCATTTCTAGATGGAAGTAAACACACTGAGGTTTATAAAATAATCTGATAAATGATTCGTGAACATTAGCCCTCACTGTCTGAGTCTAAAAAAACAATAAAGAAAACATCCAAAATAAACAAAATGACATATTTTAAATGGATTAATTAAATTACATTAAACATTTATTGCACTCTTTACTTCCCAAGGAAAGTATTCTTTATTGAACTTAACTGAGTTCATTTTCAGGTGAATAAGAACCCCTTTAATTTACTTCAGTTCTGATTTTGAATGTCTACACAGGGAGTTAATAGTGTTTAAATAGTCCTCCATAAATCAAGCTTGTTAGTTGATTTGAATTAATTTCCCTAAGCATCTCTCTGTAGATAAACCCTAAAGGGAAATATCTTGACTACTGGAGATTGAATTGAACAGGAATAAAGGAAAGTAAAAGGGTTAATAGCTATGTGAAGCTTTAGGTTCTTTTTTTTCCTATTTTGTAGAGTGCTTTCCTGCTTCTGTGTTTTCATGTATGACTAATGAAGAACAGACCACTATTTTCTTCCAAAAAAGAATTTATGTAAGTTGATTTATTTCTCAATTCTCCTTCAATCCCACACTTAATATGCCTTAGATATTTACATAAGCAGGCAAAGCACTCTTTTCGGGGCTGCTTTTTGAATATTTTGAGATTATATCAGCCATAGATGAAAGTGTCTCACCAACCCGGAACATTAACAATTATCTAAAACTATTTCTAATAACAATAATAAAATAATTATCACTTTTAATAATATTTAACAAATACTAAGACTATTGATGCATTCTATGCTTATGATATTAAAAAGAAAGGGGGGAGGGGAGGATTTACAACGAATATGTGAATAAAGTGGTGTTCAGATAACTTGAATTCCACCAACCTAGTCACATAATATATATGAAAAGATTTCTCAAGTCTGCTTCCTAGACACTATTTAGGTTTGTATGTGAATGCAGACCAAAGTAATTACTGTATTATGTTCAAATCAGCAAAGGCTACCTCATCTGATGTGTATATCTAGTACTATTTATCTGCTATAGAAGACCATGCCTTTTTTTTGTAACCATTTAATGAGAGTGTGGCTTCATGTCTCCTGCCACATTCTAGTCCTGTGCTTAAAAGGAATGATTATGTGTTAGGCTTTGAGATGAAGGAAATTTATGAATTAGGTTGCCCTTGCTCTTTTTTCATGACATTACTTAATTACTTATTAATTTAGCTTTTTTTTGTAACAAACTATAGATCAAATTACCCTTGACACTTCTAAGAAAAACAAAAAAAAAGAACAATTAGGCAATCTCTGTGCTCCTATAACTAAGATTTTTCATACATTGAAATAATATGCAGTCCAACTTCAGAGCATGGAATATCTGATAACATTCTGCAGACTTCCTCTGAGGAATGAAAGACTGCTGGCATTCCCAAATAAGCGCTAATAATTGACTTTATGCTGATTAACATCACTAGAATTCAATAAAATTGTATTAGAAATGTTGTTTGCTTTACATTTCATATTAAATTTGTTGTAGGTAATGGCAACAAATGCATGAAAAATTACTGGTGACCCACGGTTGCCTACAAATTTCTTTTTGCTTTTGAATTCATCATGTCTTCATCTACACTGAACTAGACCTCTTTTACAGCTCATTAATTATATCAACATTCCACTTTATTGCCTGGGATAATAAATTAGTTTCATCAAGTCTGTCAATTTTTACCAGTGCATTTTCAAATTTACAATTTTTGGCCAAGTTTGTAGCATTTTAGTCATTGATTTACATATGCTGAAAATTTCGTTGAATTTTTATCAGGATTTTGACAAGGTAATGGCAATGAAATAATTCTGGACACTTTCCTGTAATGAAACACTGCTTATTAATTGCAGGCCATCTGCTACCTTGGTTATTAGATTTATTCTCCATTTTTTTAGCTTACTGATCATAGGTGTTACTAGCAGTCCCCTTAAAACATACAATAAACCTGACAGGAACAATTTTTCAGCAAGTAACTTTATTTTCACTTCTCTATTTAATTATTCATACTTCTGTGTGAATTAGATCAGACCTTTAATCTCTGAAAATTACTGGTTTACTATAGCTATATAATAGTTTTTCTTTTAAGCATCTTTTGCATAACAAAAGAGACAAATTCAATCAAAGCTTTGTCTTTTAACAATTTATACAACAGTCATTATCAGTTTCACCTCTAACTTGAGGCTGAAATCTATGACTTAAGCCAAGCTAAAAACTTGGCAAAAATGTGAGCGTAATGAAGTAAAATAAAACAAGTAAACAAAAAAGGTGGCTATACTTCTGCCTCGTTAATGACAGATAAACGCTTCTACAGTGATATCTGAATCCTCAGAACATTAGATTTTGTTCTCCTATTTCTTAAAGTAGGTGGGAACTGAACATAACTCATCTTTAATGCCGTGTGCTCTTACCACCACAGAGTAAAAACTGCTCAGTTCACTTGAGCAAACATATGTGCTCAGTGTCTTTTGAGATTTCAGAAGATATAATGACCAGGCTCTGGCTGCTACTGCAAAGTGTGCGGATCTCTTGGAAGTTTGTGCCTTATCTGTTCATCCTTTACGCTCAGCTCAGAAACTCTACAATATCTCACATATCACTCCTTAAGTAAATGAATTGCTCTCTATGTGTCATTCTTATTTCTGTTTTCATTTTCAGAAAAAGGAAGAATTGGTTTTGAACCACTATGGAGAAAAACAGTTCATCAGTTTTATAACTTGGATCAGTGGTATTAAGAGGTAGAAGCATTTTGAGTGCATTTGAGAACATCTGACTAGCTCTACAGAGACGCCAGATTTATTGCAGTAAATGAATCCCGCTGGATCTTAGATCATTCCTTAGGGTTAGGTCAGCCAAACAGTGTTTTGAAACAGTATGTTCTGGAACTCTTACAATAATCAATTTTATAATAGCCTAAACCATCAGAAATTCATTTAAAACAGAAAAATTGAAATGGAATATGCAATGAATTTACACAACATTCTTGTGGAAGTAAGAAGGATGAGGTCTTCCAACATTCTATGCAGGAACAAATTTAAAATAATATATAATTAACTTAATAATAATATAATTCATATAACAAAGAAATCCAGTGTGACATAGGGCTTCGGAAATTTGTATTTGTGCTCCTTCCAAGGAAATTAAAGGATCATATTTTTAGATATCCCAGCTACACTAATAGTAGAAGCCATTAAACATATGTATTTGCTGAATAAAGAAGCAAATTAGACATATTTTCTTTCAGGGAATAGATTTGTAACATTTGTTTCCTGACAGAAAAAGAAAATAAGAATTCAAAATCACTGAAGTTACTGGTAGGCTAATAGATCACGATAAGAGTCTGACCGATTGATGCTTTAATACTTCTTGTGTCAAAGGGTATTTTTGGAACATATTTAAGTTAATCATCATGATCAGCCATTGTGATATGTTGGATAGAATAGCTTTAGCAAGAAATGAGTCATGCAAAGAGAAGTACCGTTAGAAAGAAAGATGTTATCTTTCGTGTCATATCTGAGTACTGTAGAGGCCTACAGAAAGGTGTAAAGAGCACACGGAGGAATAAACTAAGAAAAAGTCAAAGACAAACATTAATTTATACTATTCAACACTGGCAATAGCTATAAAAGCTTAAAAAAATGCATTTTAAAACGTATGCTAGCCCTTTTTTTATAATGTGGCACAATTCACTTGCTATTCCCTTCACATAGGTTGCCAGTCAAGTTTTCCACTTTTTTTTTGCTTCCCTAACAGATGCTCTTCAGCTCATATAGGTAGTCATCCTTTCAAAGCCTTCTGAAATATATGGCCTAATTTACTGGCTGGTTGGTTCGTTGGTTGGTTGGTTGGTTGGTTGTTTTTTTTCAAAAACTCCTATTTTGCCCTTCAAGATGGAAAAAAGAAACAAACTCCTTTAACTGATATAAGAACTGTCTTAACAGAGGCAGTTTCCCTAAATACACTCACTGTCATCTTTTTCATTTAACTAATTAGTAAGCAATCTTTTGACTACGAGAAAAATGAAATGCCTCTCTCTAATGAATGCTTAACATTACCCAGTAACGTACATACCTTTCATCCTTATCTTTCATTGTGACTACAATAGATTTTACTTTTAAAACACAGTACAAACGTCTAAACAGTTTAGTTTTCTGTTGTGCATAACTAACTCTTGACTGAGAGTAGGTGCAACAGTAATCCATTGCTTTGAAGTAGTCGCTGTTAAGAGGTTTCTTCAAGATCTTTTAAATGGAACGGAACTACAGCGATTTCATTTGTGTAAGTTTAGTAAATATTTAGTCACTGCCATTATCCATTAAATGAAAGTGTTCTCAGATTAAAAGCCAAAACCAAAACCGAACAAAAAAACAGACACACAGAAAAAAAAAACAAAACAAAAAACAAAACAAAAAAACACAACAAAAAACAAAGAAACTTGAAAGACAAAAAAGACTAAATATTTATCTTATGCTTTAAAGGAAGAAGCTTGTATTAGACTACTCTTCCATGCAAATTTCTATTAAAATTGTTCTGAGTTCACAAATTCCACTGTATGAGTTGCTGTTAATATTTTACTTCTTCTAATATTAAATGAAATTTGATATTAATTTTTTTTTTCTTAATGTTAGGCTTGCATTATTTAAATGTATTGAGAATTAATGATTAGGGTTGAAGTGTATTGATAGAAATTTATTGTGTAAAAATTTTTATTTTATGTAAACTTCTAATTTGCATATTATGGAAAAAAAATACTTTGCACAAGAAAGGAGACCTGCTCGGTATACACTTTTATTAAACTCTTACACTATTCTTTAAACTGAAACATTTGCTATCACTTAACCATGTATGAAATAGAGCTGCCTGGTGCAAAAACTTGACTAAATGTACAAGTGATTGCCTGGCTGGACCTAAACTAAGTGTTATCACAGACAGAGCACTTTCTCACTCTTTGATTTTATCCTCTCTGGGAAGGAGCTCTGTGGAAAAGGCAATGAGTGTCCTGGTAGACAGCAAGTTGACTGTGTATGAACACAGTTAAGTGAAGCAGTTATCTCCACTTACTCTGTAAAATTAAGGCATATGTATAATACTGCATGCAGTTTGGGGCCCCCAAGACAAGAAAGGCACTGATAAACTGGAATGAGTTCAGCTGAGGAACCCCGCCTGGGGTTCTCAGAGGGCTGGAGTACTTTCCCTGTAAGAAGCTGGAATCCCTGGACCTATGCAGCCTGGAAGTGACTGAGGAATTGGAGACAAGCTTTTCACAGCAGTGCATAGCAGGAGGATGAAACTGAAAAAATAAAGGTTCAAATGGAGATAAGGAGTTCCTTTCCCCTGGGGGGACAGGGCTGGGCAGGAGCGCAGGTTTCCAGAAAGACTGTGATGGCTCCATCCTTGGAGATTTTCAAGCCCTGACAGAGACAGCTCTAAGCAGCCAGGTCTGAGCTCACTGATGGCCTCACCAAAGGTCGAAGCTGAACTAGAGATCTCCTGACCTCCTTTGTCACCTGTGACATTCTCTAATCCTGTCATAACAGCACTAGCAACTAAGATGAACAATGAAAAAATAATTATTCCTTAAAGGCAAGTAGTATTTCAAGAATGCATTGTGACTAAATACAGGTACTGTTAGACAATAAATTATGGATCAGGTGCATCTGACAGAAAACTGCAGGTAATATGCACAATGTAAATTCATATTCTAAACTTGTTAAGTTCCTAAGCTTTAGATTTGTTCCAAGAATCAAACCACTTCTGTATTTCTTCTCAGAGGAATCAATAGCAGATGACTTTATGTTGGCAAAATTATAAACAACCAGAACAGAATCATGTAATGAAGACTGACAAAACTTAGGAACACAAAGAACTATATACTATTCCTGTGAGGGAATGCCAATACCAAGTTTATCTTGTATTTTCTGTTAAATTTAAATCAGTTGTCTTTGATTGAGGACACTCTAATTCTTCACCTGTTAAGGCCTCTCCTGGAAGGATGTCTTGTCTATTGCAGATGTAGTTTCAATTCCAAATGGAATAGTTAAGGGTCAACATAGTGAAGTGGAAGGTCCTACACCTGATTTGGGGCAATCCCAGGCGCAGCTACAGGTTGGCCAGTGAAGTAGTTCAGAGCAGTCTTGTGGAGAAGGACTTGGGGGTGTTGGTTGATGAGAAACTGAGCATGAGCCGACTTCAGTGTCCTGGGTTGTAACAAAAGAAGTGTGACCAGCAGGTCGAAGGAGGTGATCCTGTCCCTCTGCTCTCCCCTCATGAGATCTCACTTGGAGTATTGTGTGCAGTTCTGGTGTCCTCAACATAAAAAAGGACATGGAAATGTTGGAACAAGTCCAGAGGAGGGCCATGAGAATGATCAGGGGACTGGAACACCTCCTGTATGAAGACAGGCTGAGAAAGTTGGGTCTGTTCAGCCTGGAGAAGAAAAGACTACATGGAGACCTCAGAGCAACCTTCCAGTATCTGAAGGGGGGTTATAGGGATGCTAGGGAGGGACTCTTCAATAGGGACTGTAGCGATAAGACAAGGGGTAACAGGTTCAAACTTAAACAGGGGAAGTTTAGATTGGATGTAAGGAAGAAGTTCTTTACTGTGAGGGTGGTGTGGCACTGGAACAGGTTGTCCAAAGAAGTGATAAATGCTCCATCCCTGCCAGTGTTCAAGGCCAGATTGGACAGGTCTAGTGAGAGGTAACCTGTACCAATGCCTCACTACCCTCACAGTAAACAAGGGGTAATGGTTTTAAACTTAAACAGGGGAAGTTCTGGCTAGATATAAAGCAGAAGTTCTTTACTGTGAGGTGGTGTGTGCTTGTAGCCCAGAAATCTAACTGTATACAGGGACGCATCAAAAGTTGTCTCTCTGCGTTGTGAGAGTGCACTGCCGGCTCATGTTCAATTTCTTGTTGATCAACATCCCCAAGTCCTTCTCTGCAGGGCTGCTCTGGATCACTTCTCTGTCCAGCCTGTAGCTGTGAGTGACTCATAAAATTTTCCAAACATAAATTTCAAAGTTACATATTCCACATTCCAATAAAAGTTTTAAGTAACATTACTGGAAGGGCACATTTTCATTTGCACCATTCGTCTACTAAGTTGATAGAACTTTTGCAGCTGACCTCAGTGTGAGCGATTTATCAATGAAAATGTGATGACGTTATAGACCCTAAGTAAAGTTCTACACTTAAATTCACAAGGATTACACTAATACATGCTAAAACAAGCAAACAAGTACACAAAAAGGTTTTAATTTTAAGAAGAGTTTTGCTTTGTATACATGTTTCATATAATTTCTGCACCTTTAAATTTCCAGTTCTGCAAAATTGAAAGTGAATAACAGGGCATTTGAATGCTATGTTAATCTGCTGACCCTTGAGTTTATTTTGCATAATAAATAAATCAGTCTCTCTAATCAAAAGTACTTTCTTGATGAGCAACCTTATTGCTGAATTTCAGTTCCCTACTGGCAATCCTTTATAACAAGAACGGATTATTAAATTTGGTTAACATCAGATTATACTAGTTTTATCCACCAACTGACATTTCTGTTAATTGAGGATAAATGCACTAGTCTGATACCTCCCCAAAACAACGAACATATTGAAAGTCTCAGCACAAGCTGAAAACTTAATTAATATTCATTGTGTTTCCTGGAAGCTACTGGTTGCCTAAACCAGAGCCTTGCAGATAAAGTTGAAATTGTAAATTCTACAATATCACTTTTTGGCACATTTTATTTGAATTATTTAATACAAGTCTTATATCTAAAGTTATTAGCAAAATGTTAATGTAATGACTTCAGTCATTAAAGTCTTTTTTGTGATAAACTATGCTCCTGTGCAGTCATTAAAGCCAAATGCTCATTTCCCAGTAAGGAAAATTTCACACACGCTTGAAAAATGGAAACAGAGTAAGGAGTACACAACTGGGCTTCTTTTCTAGTAGTAATGATTAGGATTGGTAAAAAATTGGATATTTTTCTATTTTGTTGACTTTCATCAAGCCTGAGCAGAAAACTTAAGGTAATAATAGTTGTAGAATATTTTTTTATTTTTCTTTTATGAAACCACTTCTCCCAGGGTTTTATCATCATGCTTTAAAATGGCTATAAATGGCTATATTTTGATGTGAAATATTATTATTGAAAAAGGTTTCAATTATCTAAAATGCAGAGCCCTTCCTTAAAATCTTGTATATCTCACAGTTTAATAATCAGCTGCTTAGCTATCTCTCAATTTAGACAAGGAATCCAGGAACTGCATCTTTTAGATAATGACTACAAAAATGAAGCTGAACAGAGATTTCTTTTTTTTTCAAGGATGTATAAATGGATAATTTCTGGCAATCTTTTTTTTGTTAAGAATACAGCAAATCACATCAAATGAACAACACTAACACTTTCTCATCTAATTTGAACTGATTTAGACAAAGGAGAAAGAGATTGAAAAAACTGTACACCAAATTAAATAACAGTTTATTGTGTCACTGATTATTAATACAATTATAGCTAATCTCTGGAATATGCATTTCTTAAGTGATCTTTTTTTGGTTGCATTATCAATTAAATTAGAATGGAGGACAATTGAAACACAATTAGCAATTCAAATCAGATTCATATTTTTGAAAGGTACTCTGAATTCCAATTGCAGCTGATTCGCAGGCATGGTAGGAATCTTGAAGTTTCCTAATTTTATAACATTTTCCTTTTCAAATGCTGGACACATCCAGCCACCCAATATTTTACAATAACAAGTGTAATACCAATCATATAATATGATATCAAACAAGTAGGAATATCTCTGTTACCATTTTCTGTACTGATTTGACTGTTACAGAATAAAATGATTGACATAAAACTAATTAAAATTAATGAGAATGAATTGTAAAGTAGTAATAAAAAAAAACCAGTTGGCTGGGTTTATTATGAATCCCTTGCTGCATAAGTGTTAACACACGTAATGTTAGCACAAAGGTTCTTACTGTTTCACAAACTCAGAAATCCACTTACACAGTGATTATGACTTTCATTTCATTAATAGTATTTTCACCTATTTTTATACTTTGTGACATTTTGTGTCAGATTTTTCCCCTGGGAATTTTGCTAAGCATCACTTGACTGAGAAAATATAAGGAAAAGGAACTCATTTGAACTCATTCGTAGGTATAGCAACTTAATGCACTTAATGCACCAAAGACAGTATTCTGTTTAAACTGTGGCTGTCACAGGTGATTGCTGCTCTCTTTGTCTGTAGTTTCATTTTAACAAACATTTGAGAAAATTTTTTTCTTTTCTCACTGAAAAATATATTCTAATTTCATTATTATTGGTATTGAAGTTTTATTTCTTCAATTTAAAGAACATAGGTTGTTCTGCCCTTACAGGAAATATTCAGATCCCACCAGAATCTGTCCCATTGCCTTTTATGGAGAAAGAATATAATTTTAATATTGTAGGTATCTGCTAGAGTTCTCAGTTCAGAACCAGAGTCTTGCTGGAACATGAGTAAAATGAAACAAAGAATTATAACTGTTAAGTTTATTAAACTACCACTTTTTTGTTTAAATTGGACAGAACTGATGCACACATAAATATGCTGCTACACCTGCTCCAGTTGTATATTGTGTGTAGGACTGTCGTGGTTGAAGCTCAACCGTAACTCAGAACCACACAGTCTCTTGCCCACTTCCCCGCTTTTCCTCCCCTCTGCTCCCAGAGGGATAGGGAGGAGAATCGAAAGAATGTAACTCCCACGGACTGAGATAAGAACAGTCCAGTAACTAAAGTATAACACAAACCACTGCTGCTGCCACCAATAATAATAATGATAAGGAAAATAACAAGGGAAAAGAATACAACCACTCACCACCTGCTGACCGATACCCAGCCCCACCAAGCAGTGATCTAGTCCTTCCGGGTAACTGCCCCCACTTTATATAGTGGGCATGACATGCTGTGGTATGGAATACCCCTTTGGCTAGTTTGGATCAGGTGTCCTGTCTCTGCTTCCTCCTGCCTTCCCCTCCTCCCTGGCAAAGCATGAGACTCACAAAGTCCTTGGTCAGAGTAAACATTACTGAGCAGCAACTGAAAACATTGGTGTTATCAGCACTGTTCCCAGACTGAAAGTCAAAAACACAGCACTGCACTAGCTACTAAGAAGGAGAAAAATGACTACTGCTGCTGAACCCAGGACAAGGACCAAGCATGTGGAAGAACATAGCATTATAAAAACACTCTGCATTTATTTCATACAGCTGGCTCTATATAATGTTCCTGGAGCATGCAAAACTGCAGCACCTGGCCTTTTGCAGTCTTTCTTTGAAGTATTGTTCAGTTGTAATTGTGAATCAAAACACAGAGGCACACAATCCAGTTAATATTTTAAATATGATGACAATGCAACTTGAAAGATATATTTGTTGAATTAGTTTATACCATATTTAGGAAGACAGATGCTAAAATATCATTTAAAATGAAGTACTTATCCAGAGCAAAATCAACCTACAAAAAGCTTTAAGTTTGCTGGGTTTTAGCAGTGTTTATAATTTTTCATTAATTGCAAGTTAATTAATTCCCAATCAGCACCTGAATTGCAGATACAGTCGTAGAACTGAGCCTCTTTGGGCAGAACTCACAGCAGTGACATGCTAATTCTTCTCTTCAGGTTGAACACACAACACTGCAGATATTCAAGCCCCAAATCTTCTTCTCAATGTCAGCAGTAATTTTTTCTGTCTTTTAAACACCAAATGGCTTGCTTACTTAAAAATATGCAGGAATGAGAAAAGTAAGTGTTAATACTTTCATCATTATTACATACCTGTAAGAGTTTGTCCTAAGCTGAAAGCAGTAACTGGTGTTGCCTGTTGGAATACATAAGTGAAAACATCACTCATTCATATGGGAATAAATAAATGAGGAAGATCTCAGACCTGCAAGGCTTTTACCACCTAAGCACAGAACTATAACCCTATGGTGATATTTCTGGTAGAGGGCTTGCACTCTCAGATTTAAATACTCAAATTCTAGAGCTAATTGCAGGAGATAGACACTTGTGTGGTAGTACTGTGTCCTATCCTATTGTACATAACATCATATTATAGAATCACAGAATCACAGAATAATTAGGGTTGGAAAGAACCAACTAGTTCCAGCCCTCCTGCTGTGGGCAGAGACACCTCTCACTAAACCATGTCACCCAAGGCTCTGTCTAACCTGGCCTTGAACACTGGCAGGGATGGAGCATTCACAACTTCCTTGGGCAACCCATTCCAGTGCCTCACCACCCTCACAGTGAAGAACTTCTTCCTTATATCCCATCTAAACTTCCACTGTTTAAGTTTGAACCTGTTGCCCCTAATGAAGAGTCCCTTCCCAGCATCCTTATAAGCCTCCTTCAGATACTGGAAGGCTGTTATGAGGTCTCCATGTAGCCTTCTCTTCTCTAGGCTGAACAGCTCCAACTGTCTCAGCCTGTCTTCATATGGGAGGTGCTCCAGTCCCCTGATTGTCCTCATGGCCCTCCTCTGGACTTGTTCCAACAGTTCCATGTGCTTTATATGTTGAGGACACCATATCTTACACAGTAGTGTATCATATCATAGAATGGTTTGGGTTGGAAAGGACCTTAAAGATCATCTAGTTCCCCCTACCACAAGCAGAGACACCTTCCACTGGAACAGGTTACTCAAAGCCCCATTCAAGTGGGCTTGAACACTGCCAAAGATGATGCATCCACTACTCTGGGCAACCTGCTCTAGTGCCTTACCAACCTCACAGTAAAGAGCTTCTTCCTAATGTCTAATCTAAATCTACTTCCAGTTTTAAGCCATTCCCCTTGTCCTTTCACTACATAGTAAAAAGTCCCCTTCAAATTTCTTGTAGGCCCTTTAGGTACTGGAAGGCTGATATAAGATCTCCCCAGAGCCTTCTCTTCTTCAGGCCGAACAAGCCCAACTTTCTCAGCCAGTCTTCACAGGAAACGTGGTTCAGCCCTCTGATCCTATATAACTCTGATCAGCTTCAGTATTAGTTCTGATGTCTCTGTTCGTTCTGACTGTTCTGCTTAGTTCAGGGTGCCAGCTCAACTAGCTGTTTCTGATATATATACACATTAAGCTGTCTTATGCTATCAGATGTGGGTAGCTTCATTAGGCCATCACACAGTTCTGAATCAGTAGTTGGTCATTAGTGTCAATAGCCGTGGGGATCCTGTTGCCATGAGGTTCTTGAATTTTCCATACCTCTGCTATCTTCTGTCAATGTTCTATGTTACAGCTTTGCGACTATTCACTTTTACGTATATCCTTATTGTAATGTCTGTCATAGCTCCCTTTACATACTATTGGTATTTAGAAACATAGGCATGCACACACACACAAAGGTATATAAAATACCTTTCCAGCTACTTACTATTAAGACTGAATTATAGCAACCCCACGCTGAGGCAGGGAAAGAGAATGAGGAAGAAGGAGTTGCAGAGACAATTTTTTAGGAACTGACCACAGTCTCATTTCCCATTCCCCTTTGCTGCTCAGGTAGAGGAGAAGAATTGCAAATAAGAAGTGAAGTTGTGCCTGAGAAGAAGGGGAAAGGGGAAAGATGCCTTTAGTTTTGCCTTTGTTTCTTACTATTCTACTCTATTTTCAAGTGGCAATAAATAATTTTCCTCAAGTCAAGTATGTTTTGCCTGTGCAGGTACAAAAGAAACTACCTGTCTCCCTGTCCTTACATTAACCCGCAAATTTTTTCATCCTGTTTTGTCTCCAAAGAAGAGGTGAAAGTGAAGTATCAAATTGGATGGGGTGCAACAGATCTGGGAAAGTGGAGTGCAAATGAGGAAATAAAATGGGCTGGTATCATTTCAACAATTTATGATTAGAACATGATGAGTTAGACAAGCTCATCAACATTTTTGTTATGCCTTCTTGTCAAACTCCTTCCTTGCTCTTACTGTGTCATCTTACACAGCACTTCGAGTGTTCGAGTGGGTATATGATTGAAAACTGAAATTGGACTCTCCAGTGAGTAGAAGGAAACCCAAACACAGCAGATCGAGCTCTCATCCTAGGACTGATATACTGGATAAAGGACTGGATAAAAGACTGGATAGATGGCCGCACACAAAGAGTTGTGGTCAATGGCTCAATGTTCAGCTGGAGACCAGGAACAAGTGATGTCCCTCAGGGATTGGCGTTGGGACCTGTCTTGTTCAGCATCTTTGTCGGTGACATGGACAGTGGGATTGTGTGTGCTCTCAGCAAGTTTGCTGATGACACCAAGCTGTGTGGTTTGGTTGATATGCTGGAGGGAAGGAATGCCATCCAGAGGGAGCTTGACACGCTTGTGAGGCGGGCTGATGCCAACCTTATGAAGATTAACCATGTCAAGTGCAAGGTCCTACACCTGGGTCAGAACAATCCCAGGCACAGCTACAGGTTGGGCAGAGAAGAGATTC
>WYDI02019334.1:0-10627 GCA_009867235.2 Psittacus erithacus | reverse complement strand
AACTGACCAAAGAGGTATTCCATACCACAGCACGTCATGCCCACTATATAAACTGGGGGCAGTTACCTGGAAGGGCTGGAGTTTCTGCTGGGGTGGGACTGGGTATCGGTCTGTGGTGAGCTGTTGTATTCTCTTCTCCTGTTATTTCCTTTATCATTATTGTTCTTATTGGTGGTAGCAGCAGTGGTTTGTGTTATACCTTAATCACTGGACTGTTTTTATCTCAGCCCATGGGAGTTACATTCTTTTGATTCCCTTCCCCTTCCCTCCGAGAGCAGGTTGGGGGGGAGGAAGGTGGGGAGTGAGAGAGCTGGCTGTGTGGTTTTGATTTACGGCTTGGCTTAAACCATGACATTAAACTTCTGGACAAATAAATAATCATTATTTGGGTAGTTCTTATTATTTTGGAGGTAACTGTTATGATTTTGAGGTGCCTTGCTTTTGTCTCACTGAGGATCATAACCACATACCTGACTTGGGATTTTTAGGCAAGGCAATGTCTAAAAGCTAAGTATTATGGAATCTGACCTTTAAATGCCTACATACTCTCCTGAATCTAGCCTTTCCTATCATTATTATTGCAGTGATGAAATAGTATGGAAATTTGAGAACATGAAATATATATAATGATATATTTATTTTCAGTTATGGCTGAATTTCCTTGCCATGACCTCACATGAAGATCATGCTTGCGATGACCTTAGCATGAAAAGCAAAAGATTCTGCTTCTTTAACGTGATTAAATCCTTTATTATTGTTTCTTTCCGGTTTTCATTGGCAAAATCTCAACTGCTAAATTCAGGATGGCAAGGCAGTAATTTGTTTCAGTGTTGAGAGAACAATTTTCTTGCTTTCTTTTTAATTACTTAGTAGTCATTACTGTTTTGCTTAAAAGCTTTCATAACTGAGATTAATGTGGTGAAAAGGAACACATTATTACTGCGACTTCTTACTCAGTGGCTGTTTGAAGAGAGATCATGTAATGTCAGGGGATATGTTCTATACTTTTTATATAGTTCATATACTTATTCATGTATTTGTTTTTCAAATAAAATTATTTCCTTATTTAAATAATCTTCTCAATATATGGTATCAATAACATTGAGGATTGGGTTTTTCTGAGCTGTGGGTTTTTTTATTTATCTTATTTTTGAAGTTGTCTTGAAAGCTGAAGGCTTTACATAAAGTACATAAAAGTATCTACATGATTTTAAAGCCAAGCTTGCAGCTGCTTTATTTTTCTTGATACTCATCATTTATACAATTAAAGCAAGGGCAAGACAATTTTTTTTCTCTTAGATGGGATCTGATTTGCGTATCCTTTCTTGCAAAGCAATATTAATTGTACCTGTATGTCCTGGTTTTGTCTGGGATAGAGTTAATTTTCTTCCAAGTAGCTGTTGCAGTGTTGTGTTTTGGGTTTAGTCCAAGAACAATGCTGGTAGCACACCAATGTTTTAGTTGTTGCTAAGTAATGCTTACCCTGATCAAGGACTTTTCAGTCCATCGTGACCTGCCAGTGAGGAGGAGCACAAGAAGCCAGGATAGAACAGAGACAGAACACCTGACACAAACTAGCCTAAGGGATATTCCATACAACAGCATGTCATGCTCCTTATACAAACCAGTAGAAGCCAGCTGTGAGCCACTGATCACTGCCTGGGGATGGGATGAGCATTTTTTTCAGCAAGTAATGAGCAATTGTAATGTGCATCCTTGTGTTTCCTGAGTTTTATTCCTCCTTCTCTCTTTGTTTTCCTATTACTATTATTAATAATGTTATTACAACTATTATTTATCATGATAGTGACTATAATTTAAATAATGCAATCTATTATTTTTATAATAATATCATGATGATTATTATTGTTATTAACAACAGGAACATTGCTATCAATATTCTTATCATTATTATATTTTTCATTATTTCAGTTATTAAACTGTTCTCAACCTGTGAGTTTTACCTTTCTCCAGTTCTGCCTCCCATCCCACCCAGGAGGTGAAGGGGGAGGACTGAACAATTAGCTGCTGAGAGGTACTTAGTTGCCAGCTGGGGTTAAACTAGGAAAGATCTGAATAGGTCTTAATTCTGTCAGATAAAGCCATTACTACCTCTGCTGCTGCCAAACAGGTAAGCCTGTAAGTGCTCAGCAGTGAGAAGTGTAAATTGAAAGGACAAGGACTAAAGTAGAAATTGTTAGGAGCTGCCAAATCTGTTCGCCCAATTGAGTTGAGGCTGCTGCAGCTCCACGTTCCCAGGCACAGCCAATGAGTTTGAGTCCCCAGTAGGCACACATGTGCAGAGACACACAATACATCCATGCATATGTACACAATAGGGCACCCTGATCAACACAGACACAAAACGGAGCACTCCTACCAACAGTTCCAATGGTGTCACCCTGTTCCGCAGTCTGGCTGATCAGGCCAGTTAGTGGGCAGGGGTGGAAGTATATGTGTACCTAAATCCAATATAGACCCCTTCAGAAGCTGGTCTTAGATACTCAGTCTACACAGCACCCAGATGGACAAGCCGCTGGAGGCCTACAACCCCTCTCTAGCTACTGGTACTTAGTACTATACACACATACACACACGCACAAGAGTCCTTTATCCAGGAAAATAGTTAGAAATGGAGTTCAACTGAAAGTCAGGACAGACTCTGGTGACCAGGTGGAGGGCACAGCCAGGCAACTATACAGACCAGACAATTGTTTACGCATGAACAACCTCTTTCTCCTATACATCTACTCTCACACATCTCTTCTTTTTGAAAAAATGTTGACCTATCCCTTTCCCTGTCTTTGTCACTCTCTTAAGCATCCCATAATAAGTCTTGTACAGCCCCAAAATGCTCCTCCCCTCATTCCATGATTCCCACAACACTGTAGGCATTAACTCCTTAGTAATCCATAATGTCCTTCCTTCGACTCATTGTGAAGGGTATCACACCTGGGCCATGGGGCTAATGGCTACAGGAAGGGGCCATACCAGGGGCAGGGCCTCCATTTGGCCTTAATTATTGTGGGTTTTTTTATCTGTCACTGCTGTTCTGAGTTCCTTCATGTGTTTGAAGATGAGTCTTTAATTACATAACCAAACAGAACTAGCTAGGTGTAGGTGAAATACAGTGGTCATCAAAGACTATGGGGTGAATTACCAAAACATTTTACTGAGCATCTGTAATACGAATGTGCCAAACTAAGGCAGAGCAGGCTATTAATATTTGCTTACATCTGATCTTGAACTGTATAAAAAATGAAAATTATAATCAAAACACCAATCTTCCTTCACCTTTCACATCTATATTGAGGTGCAAGTCCTAAGGCCACATACCATTTTATCTAGTAACTGATCCTGTATTCCCTATGGTTTTGTTTGTTTGTTTTACTTTATTAACTTCATTCCAATTAATTTCCTATTTCTAAATGCTCACAAGTATATCATAAGAGTATCCATGCCTATGTAAATCAGTTAAGATAATTCTAGTTATTACATCATGTGGAAAACTTCCACTCAAATAATGAATTTACTCTGTATTTTCTTCATGTGATGTAAGGACTTGATAACCTAAACATGTGGATATGCTGTTCCAGAAAGTTCACAACTGAAAGAAGGCATTGCAATTATATGAAATGGTGCTTAAAGAAGCATCTGTGCTTGCCAGAAGAGGAAAGTGGGAAATAAACTGTTAGAAGGAGTGCCAATGGCAAGTGATGTTTCTCTACAAAAGTATTATAAATAACTTCAAAGAATCGTTGGGGTTTTTTTTGTTTTGAATAAGAAAATTTTGGAACAGGAACTATACTGCTTGCGAATGAATCAGCAGTAAAATCTGAACTACAATTTGGAGAGAGAAGAGAACATTAAGACCTTCATCTGTGGCAATGTACAGAAGAGATTAAGAGGTATCATAAAACAAATTTAGGTCTAAATTGTATAAGGTCTTGAAGAAGTTGATCTTATATTAATGCACTGTGGAAGAGGGTATCAGTACCTGGATTTACTGACATGTAACAAAAGAAATTAAAGATGAAGAAGATGATTTTATCATCTGTGATTTGAATAGATTAAAAAGCTAAGATTAGCATCAGAGATACTAAAGGAAAAGTTGCAGTAACTGAGGTAAAAGTTAATCTGCCGCTCATGTAACTAGTAACAGTATATGGAACTAAATAGCACAGTAAATTTTTCAGCATTTAAGTTTGAAGCTTTTACTGTAGTTTGTCTTGAAGGACATATATCCACTGCCATTATTTCACTTATGATTCTATGGGCTATTTGATAAAGGCATTAATGTTAATCAACAAAAAATTGATCTACTTTATTCTTATATTGTAAAGGGGATATAAGAACCAGTAGAAGTAGAATTTGCCAGAGTTAATGCCACTGCAGGGCAAACTTAAAAAATTAGAGTATTTACATATGACAAAATGACTGTGATGACAGTGCACGTTAATCTACAAGTACCAGCTTGATTTCACTCATGTAAGTGCCATAGCTATCAATGAAGACATCAGCTTAAGTTTCTGCTAATAGCCATAGCACAAAGTTCCTTGATGATTATAAAGACCTCCGTCCTGAATTCATGTTGCCTCTTTATTAGCTTAGTTAAGCACAAGTAACTTCGTTGCATTTTTTTGGAATCATGCTGAAGAACTGTTCAGCACATTTTATTGAATGGTGTTCATTTCAGTGAATGAATCACTGACTGGAGTCACAGCCTCTTTGTATCACTGAAATGCAGAAATTGCATTGTGATAACACTCTCTTCTACAGTGGCTGAAAGACATTGGCAAAAGCAGCTACACTTGCACTACGTGTGTGCACTGGAGCTGAGCTCTGTGCCTCTGCTCGGCTTCTCCTTATTGTGTGGCTACAAGAGACCTGGCTCACTGGTCAGTTTTGCTTACTCCCTTCAGACCAAGGTAACACTGCTGCCTACCAGCAGTTTTAACACCATTACAAAATGAACACAATACTTACAGCTAATGTGTCCATAATACACTTCTAACTAAAAACCTTTCTTTGTGTTCAGTGTGTCACAAATACTAAAATACAGTTTTCCCTAAGTTGTTTTCTTCTATTTAATAAAACAGATTAATTCATAAAATCATTTTTCTCTATTTAAAAGCACTGCAAGCTGAATCTCTGTTTCTTACATTCTGAAAAGTCTGGATTTCAAAATGAGGGAGGATCTGTGTTGTGAGTAGGAAGGTTCAGCAATGCATGCAGTTTGCTACCTAGCACCTTCATGTTTAATTGCACTAAATTATATAAGGCTCAGGTTTGATACCAGCTGATAGAACATAAGTAAAGATGTCTTCTTATATAATACTTTTACTGCAGTTTTCTTTTAGTTAGGGCATTTTTGTGGGTAACACATCTGGAACCTGAGATCAAACATTTTACTGGCAGTATGATACTAAGGCGTATGAAAAAGCATATTTTTGTACAAGTATAGAAAGTCTGTCTAATGTGTAGCTCAAACAGAACTAAGGCAGCTTTATATTGGTGTCTGTAAAGCATCTTCACTTGTGAACAAGACTCTGTCGATCAGAGATCACATCTCTTGCTCCTCTTAACTGCTTAAAGCCTAAACAGACACCTCTGCAGGTGCTGATGTAGCAGTAGCAATTACCTGCCTTTTTCACTGGCTGGAGGTTACCCCTTTCCACAGCTCAGCTGGTAAAGTGTTTCTGGCAAATTCTGTCTAATCCACAATCAGAGGAAAGCCAGAGAAGGTTCTAAATGATACAGAAAACCACACCAGGCTGCGTATAACAGACTACCACTTAAACTAGCTGCTTCCGAAAGGTTAACAACTGATCTTAGAAAGCGTGTATGTAGGTGTCAGCTAGCTTGTCCCAGAAATAGTCCTGAGAGATCTACAGCTTAGGTGGACATCCCGAGTGGAATTGACTGCAGCACAGACAGGAGTAGGAACAACAACCATCAGCACAGCAAGATGTGAAGGAGAGTACCTGGCCTTAGCCTCAAGCCAACTATATAAATTGCTTGTCCTTACCTGGGTGATTTTGCCTGAGGAGGATGAGCGATCAGTCACAGGAACTACTCTGCTGGAGGTTACTGCCTTTCCAGTTCTGCTGGCAAAAGGCAATAATAAGGAGCCAGAGGGCATAACTGTAACAGGGGTCTTCCACCTGCATGCCAGTTGTAGCCTGATGTCACTTTATAATCTATTTGACTGACATAACTACGCTAGCTTCAGCTTATAATATAGACCTAGGTTAATTAAAGTTGCCTTCTAAGTTGCTCTGTACATAAATCCTTAAATTTCTGTGACTGAATCTGTATTTTTATATGTTCTTATTTTCTGGGTGAATGTTCCTTTATATTAGTTTAGATTATTAATAAATAATATAGTATCATTTCTCTTATTGTAACATCAAAAATTTAGATAAAAGCATTTATTATTGTGACTTTTCTACTCAGCTTGATGTTTCTCCATTGCTTGCCAACAGTATTAACATAAGGAAGAGGCAAAAAGAGGGTGAAGAGAAACATGAAGTTGTCATTGCAACACCTGAGCAGCTTCACTTAAGGAAAATTATTAAAATATCTGTTCTCATCTAAACTGTTTGAAAACTGGACCCAGTAGGAAAAACATACCTAACAATCATAAACAACTCTCAGCACAGTAATCAGATAATTTAGATACACCTGTCAGTATTCCGAGATAGGTTACAGATAGATTCAGTATTCATTTTCTCTGATATGCCAGAGAAGGGAACACAGAGAGGCTGTTGGTGGTTTACGTTTAAGTGCTGCATGTGCCTGTATGTGTTGATCAATGTGGCTGGCCATGTACACAAGTGAACATGTATTGCATACATGTGCTTATGTACGTGCCTACTAGGAATACGTGCTACTGGTTGGACCCAAGGTGATGAAGCTGTGGCAGCCTTGCTCTGCTGATGTAAGATTTGGCAACTAACAAAATATGTGGAAAAAGGCATATGAAGTTTTTGAAGTTTAGATATAATAAAATTACTTATCCACACAAGTTTTATGCGTGCTATTTTGAACGTATGTATTAATTTTTGGAGATTATATATAATTCCTTTCTGCATAAAATAATTTTGTTATTTGTTTTTATAAAATATTTCTTGCACAGAGTGCTCTCAAGTACATGGTTAAGCTACATATGATCTTAGAATATTATGTGTCAGTGTTCTGAAGAAGTAGGCCCAGACTTGAGAGGTTTTTGTAGCAATAATAATATGCTCTCAGAAAATGTAATAAAGATTGATTGTGGAGAAGGGACTGACAAACAAGATATGGATGATATCACCTGAAGTACAACCAGTCTTACTGCCACTAGAAGATACTCCCCACAGTATGAAACTGCAACAGATTTATTGCCACTGGAAGAACCTCTGTCTTCACCACAAATGACAATGCTACAGGAAATTAAGGTACGTCTGAAATCAAGTAATTTAAATAGTTTTCCTGTATTCTTGATCCAAGTCCAAATCCTCTTGGCCTGTAACCAAATGAGATGAAATCTAATTACATATTGTGCGTATGTGTCTGAGAAAGCATAGTAATATCTTCATTAAGATGAAATATTAAATTAAAAATATAAATTTATTAAAGACTAATTTCCCCTTGAATAGGGGAAACTATAAATTTCCTTCAATAAGCATTATAGTTCTATCATTCTTAAAATAAACAGTTGGCTGAGGCTTCTTAATTGTGGACAGTAATTGTATTATTTTAAGGTTAATTATAATGTTAAAACATTTTAACTTTGCTTAGAGATGGGTATATAACTATGACTTTGTTTAATTTTTTTAGTTTACCTGTTCAAGAACCAGCTTTGTAAGAAAGACTAAACCTTAAAATATTTAAATGTGATTCAATGCATTTAATATATGATAGTCCCCCCTGTATGTTATTTCTGATGTTCATCTGCCACACACAAAATTAAAAGATAAGTAGCGTGATTACAATCAGATTAGTGAGTCTATGCAAGTAAATGAGATTGCAAATCTATATAAGTGAAAACTGCACTTCCTAGTGAGACCACTTTGCATCACATTAGCTCAAAGTGAGTGAATTTTCAGCAGTCATATAAGATACTGACTGGAAAAATCCAATACTTGTAATAATACTGTAAATGTCCAGAAAACCTTCCTTCTGTTTGGAGGCAAACTATTTGCTGTTTCCTGCTGGAACTTTTCACCTGGTATTTAGTTAAAAACTGAACCATTCATGTAGATTGATTGTTGATCAAATTGGAAGGGGTAGGCTTCTAAGGAACAGAGAATTTTTGTTTTCACTGTATTTCAGCACCAGGGATATATACAAGGATAAACAATTTACTTAAGAAGGACCATACATATACTCAAATAAAATTATATGTGCTTAAAAAGCATGTGGCTGCAAGGGGGCACAGTAAAATAAGGAATATTCATGTATACATATTGAAAAATATGCTTTCCCATGAAAAAACTACATGAGCTAAAGAAGTGGGCTGAGTTTGCAGTCCTGGGGAGAAAATTGCTTTGAACTCAGAAAACTTGCTTTTCACATATGGACTTTTGATCGGTTTCAGTTTTAACTCTGAAACTTCATGCATCTGTACATATAACAGTTTTAGACATCACATTTCAGTTTAGTTAACATGCTGTGTAACCTGAGTCTTGTTGTGCTCCAGCACACAGTATTCTGATGCTAGCAATAAAAAAGGGCAGCTGAACAGAGCCTGAAATCCTCACAGAGAAAGTCCTGGGGATTTCAAACTACAGTTCAGCTGAATTGAATTCTAAGTTATGTTAAAGAGCAGCAAAAAACTAATCATATTTAAATTTGGCATTTATCTTTCACTGTTTTGATCTCAAAGAAATCCCCTTAGATTTAACTTGATAAAGATTATTCCAGGCTATATTGTTTTCAATGGGCTTTATTATTATTGTAAAAAAAAGGCTTTAAAATTATGGCATTTAAAAAATTGATTCCTCATCACTCTAAATCTTTATATCAATATTCACTTCTTTGGAAAGATATGTTCTAACTAACTCAGTTAATATTACAGGTTTGACAGAAGAATTATTATGAAAGGCATTTTTCCTGAATATCTTCAGGAAGCTATCCAACTTTAAGATATGAATTTTAGAAAACATATTCAATTTCCTTGGTGTGATCAAATCATCTAATCTCCAGAATGTTTTGTGTTTTGCTTTAACTAAAATAATACTATGTATTATAGCTATATAACCTCAATTTTTATGTTTATGTAGATTTGAATTGCTGCGGTGAGTAGCTCGAGAGAGGACGCCTTAAACACATGAGCAGGGGGAAGCTCAGCATCCAGGAGCCTCAACTCAGAGTGTAAAGAGTCACCGAAGGAGCCTCAAGTCCTCAACGGGGCTTGCCCAGGAGCCGGCAGCTCAGCTGATGTGAACAGCTGACTCACAGGGGGCTGAGCCAAGAAGAGCGGAACCAGCCCTGACTGGGTAAGAACTTGCCCCGGGGAGCGAGAGGGACCAGCGTGGGTTTGAGGCAGTTTGCGTGGCAGTTCGAGGGGGCAGGCAAGCGGGATGGTGAGCACTCGCCGTATGACCAGGACCCGGTCTGGGAGCTCTGCTCTGGCTGCCCCGGCAGCGGCCAGCATAGGCATCCAGACAGAGCCGATGAGAGGGAAGGGTGCAGTGCAGAGTGTAGAGAGTGCCTGCACTGGTCTCCTGACGGGAGAGTGCACAATGGGCAGGGCTGCACTCGATGCTTTCTGATGGAGGTCTTCTTGCAGCAGGGGCTAAGCTGCGGGACTCTGTCAATAGACTGAAGGATGTCAGGGAAGCTGAGAGGACGCAGCACTGCTTGCTCCAGGCCCAAACTGTGCAGGGGCCTCAAGCGTCCACTGTAGCCCCTGGAAGGAAGAAGGAGGCCGCTAACCCAGGAAGCTGGGAGACAGCAACAAAAAAAAACCAACGAAAAAAAGAGGAAGAGAACAATTAAAAGCAAGGGGCTTCCTCCTAAATCTGTTGTCCGCATCCAGAACTGCTTTGCTGGCCTGCAGGATGCTGATGAGGAAACACCCTTGCACCAGAAACAACCGGCTGATGCACTGCTAAAGACGATCTCTACTGGTGCTGCCAGGAAAAAGCATCGGGTTGTAGTAGTAGGGGACTCTACTCTGAAAGGAAGAGAGGCACCCATCTGTTGGCCTGACCCGGTCTCAAGGAAGGTGTGTTGCCTACCAGAGGCACAGATCAGGGATGTTGCAGAGAGGCTGCCTGCTCTAGTAAGACCCACTGACTATTACCCACTTCTAGTGATCCATGTGGGTGGTAGCCATATAGAGAGAAGTAGCCTGGAAAACATAAAGAAGGACTACAGAGCCCTGGGGGAGGTGGTTAGGGGCTCTGGAGCTCAGGCTGTCTTTTCATCAGTTCTCCAGGATACAGGGGAGGACCTTGAAAAGGCTAGGAGGATTGGCCAGGTTAATGAATGGTTAGAAGGGTGGTGCCATAGCCAGGGCTATGAGTATCTTGAACATGGGGCTCAATTTAGTAGGCCAGGTCTACTGGGGGTTGGTGGAGCTGGTCTGACAAAGAAGGGGAAGAGCAGTTTTGGTAGGAGGCTTGCCAGGCTGGTCAAG
>WYDI02019332.1:0-12775 GCA_009867235.2 Psittacus erithacus | reverse complement strand
TGGGGAGAAGGACAGGTTGTGGGGGGAAAACAAGCAGGCTACATGCTTTGTCTAATTTACGACTAAGCTTAAACCACGACACTTGGAAACAGTTCCTATAAGACAGATGGGCACAACCCTTAGTCCCAGATTCAAAAACCAGAAGATGCACCAGGTGGAAAAATTATTTTTTGAGATTTTTTTTTAAATAAACCTCCCGTAAAGCTAGAAATCACTTGAGAAAATTTTGACTACCATCTTTTTTTTCTGGGTATCCCAGGAAGCAGTGTCCTGGGCTTTGATGAACTTAAGCTATCTTTAATGCTCCCTGACTTCTCTCTTTGGCTTTCCAGATGTTCTGTGATTATTCTCAATGCTTGACTGCTTCTCTTAACCACTCACCATCATCCTTTGTGATAGACCCTCTATCTTTGATGCTGTGATTTTCTGCCATGTCTGTTTTCACCTTTGTGCCTTTCTCACCACTCTCAGTCTCAAGGACTAAACTCTTCTCAGATTCTATCAGCAGGGATTTAAGGTTTACATTCAAAGAAAATTATGCTTAGATGAAGGTGAAGCATCATTTAAGCTGTTAATGTAGACTAAAAGCTACATATGTGTAAAAAGGCTTTCCCTCACACCACCAAACGATGCTTTCAGTAAGCACCGCAATGGGTAATTTAAAAGGTAGCGTAAGGTAAAGAACAGAAATTGTGGTTTTGTTTCAATGTGCTAATCTTTCATGCATTGTCCAAAAAAAAAAAATAATCCCAAAATCTCCTGGAAGATGTATCTTCCATTGGTTGCAAAATGTTTCTTTCTTTTGCAAATTTCTGCAAGCCAGAAAAGGAATCAATATCTCTCTCTTTATCCAGTCTTTCCAAATTCTCTCCGTTGTCATGATCAGGTTGTTTCCTCAGCTGCAGCCTTCAAATATTGACAAGCAAAGTCTAGCCCCATAAAATGTTTGTTACTGTAGAACAGACAGGGCCTAGGGTTACCTTAAAAACACTATAGGGGATTGTGTTTATTTTTTCAAGAAAATTTAAGTAATTGTAGTATTTTTACTGAGCAAGAGGGGCCATGTCTAATCAATGTCAAAGAGAATTTTAAGGCTACTACAGGAAAGGATTGCTTACTCTTGTGTATACTTATAGCTGATAGTTACAAGTTCAGTTTATTTCCCTTGTAAGCAACTACTCTACCTGCACATGAAATTTTTTCATAAAAGAGGCAGACAAATGTTTTTATCTTGACCTACTTTAGCTCTTTGGAAAATGAGTAACTTCTCTAAACATGCTTTTGCCTGTCTCCTGACAAACTGTTCTTGCATCTGCTAAACTTCATCCAAACTTATTTTTTCCCTGTGCCTTGGAAGTCTGCTAAAGCTTGTTTGTGAGATCAAATGACGTCCTCCGCAACTGCACAGTATTCTTTTCTTTTTCTTTTTTCTTTTTACCTTCCTGCTTGGAAAGTTTTTGTAGTACTGTATTGCATACTTGCAATTGACATTTGTAGTGTATACAGGAACATAAAAGGTAACAGTGGCTCCCTTTTAGCCATTTTTTTTTTAGATTTAATTACTCCTTCTTAAAAAGCAATACTTCTGAGAGGAACTTTTAGGTTTTAAACCTGACACATAAGGGTGTGGATTTCAGTCCCTGCATCCAAACTTTCCTGTGGCTGCCATGGGAATTCTTACTGTACCATGTTAGACAATGTCAGCAATAGTAAAGAAAGGAAACTACATAGTCAAAATTTTATTTAATACCTGCACTCACTAGATATCTAAGCTCTGCCAGACATCTGGGGAAAACAAACTGTCCCTGGCCATGGTTAGCAGGTGACAGGTTCTCCTTCTTTTTTTTTACCTCCTTGTACTGTTTGCTTGATTCCTTTTTAAGCTTCATTTACCCACTGATACATAACTAGACCTCAGTTATAGAGCATGTTAATTAGAATGCAGTTGCCTTTTATTGGGGATCGTGATATCTCAGGATCTCAGTGGTCAAAAGCTACACTTACTCTAGCCCACAACCTCGTCTATATAATAGATCTTGGTCCTTTAAATTAAAATGGTCTAGTTAATGTATGGCTGTAGATTGTTTTTTTTCTGTAAGAACTTTAGGTCACAAGATTATACAAAGAATACAGACTAAGCCACAAATGTTACTTCAAGAAAAAAAATACCATTAGCATAATGATATAGGAACATGCTATTTTTAAAATGGAAATGATCTATAATTGCTGAAAGAGTAGTTAGGATGTTAAGTGCAAAAACATAGAATAATTTCTGATCCAGAATAATTCAGCTCACTCTGTCTGACTGCCTTGGGCCCTATTAAACAACATCACATAACTCTCAAATTGGCCATTTTAGGATAGCTACATACTAGAATAATTCTTGACAAAGGCAAAGACTGTGCAAATAGCAGCCATTGCTAAGTCCTCAAGAAAGTCCACAAAAATGATGAAGACATGATTTTTTTCTTGAGTTCCTGTTTCTGCCTACTGCCCACATAACAGATTTAGTCTCCACAAGGTTTCTTTTTTTCTTTCTTCTTCCCAACATTTATTTAGGATCATCTTGAATGAGCTACCCTCAAAATTCATTCTTGTTTCTTCTGTCTTATATCAGCTTCAATCTGTCCAGAAATGTTAGTATATTTCTGGACCTTAGTATCTTTCCTAACCCGTGCACTTGGAACTTCCCTGTTCTCAAATCCTGTTTCTATCTAAAGAGATATTTTCAATTTCCTTTGTTAATTTGATTCTGTCTTCTTGTACGTACTGAAAGTAATTTATTTCCTTCAGATTTTACTCTGTGATATTCTTCCTCAGTTGTTTAGCTATGCTGCAAACCTTGAATGTGATTATGAAACAACATTTATCTACTTTATAATCCACTCATTATTTTAAACATTCAAACCTGACAGTAAAAAAAAAAAACCCAAACAAAAAAAACCCCAAAGAAAAGCCCAGAGTTTATGACCTTTACTTGGATTATAAATAAGTGTTATGTGACTTTGGTAGTATTTTTTTCATTTAAATGGCTCAATAGGATCTGAGCCAAGAAGCAAGCAAGGTATAAACAAAGAAGGAAAGCACTATAGTTCTTAATTCTGGTAGCTAAGGGAAAGGAAAACAAAAATACATGCCAGTTTCTTCAGATAATTGTGAACTTTTACCCCATTCTGGAAGAAGACAAAAGACTGAGTGTAGAGAGAATGTATTTCTACATCCATGGACTTGAGCAGAGCATCATGGGGTTTGTGTCCAGCTTTAATAAGAAATTAAATATGAGAACCTTATTGGAAGTCAAAGAGGAGGCAAACAAATTTTCAGTCCCCTGTTTTGCATACCTCCATTACCATGAGTTCATATCCTCAGATGCTGCCCTTGTAGTGTTCCTGCCTTCTGATAGGCTACTGTTGACCAGTCTGCACTGACTATGGTGAATTCTGTACAGAAATTCAGTCATAGATAGTGGTTCTGTTTTCTCCTGAAAATAAAAAAGAAAAAAAGAGAGAGTTCTTAATGAAGGTTAAACATATATACCAAACTATTTCAAAATGAAAAACAAGTAGTATTATTAATTATGATTTGTAAAAGTTGCAAATGTGATAAAGATTATGACGTCAGCACAATAACCTAACGGTACCGAAACAGCTTACACCGTTACCAAAGTTCAGCTCCTCAGAAATAAGCATTTACTGGAGAGTGCAAAATAATTGAGAAGAACATGCATTCGCATGCCCACACAATCACAAACATACACATACAGGCATGCACCCATTCCTTTCATTTACCTTTCACATCCCTGTCTATTCCTGTTTCTGAGGAAACTCTGACTTATATTTAGTCCTGGGAAGAAGAAAACAATACTTTTGCAGGATGACATGAGTCTTAAGTGACTTATTAACAGTGACAGCAGTATGTGTAAAGGAGTCTCTAACGTGAACCTGAAAACAAGATGAGTGTGGATTTAGCTGTTGGTTGAGTAAAAAGGAAACAGGGAGCCTGTGGCCCATTGGCCTGCCAAGTACAAGGCACGTGTATTCCTAGGAAAAGAGGGCCAAGTGTGGTTGATCTACTTATATCTGATCTGCTTTGATACTGTCTTGTATCAAGTTCTTGAAAGTGTAGATACTTTCAGTGCCCTGAGTGCCTTGCCTGCAGCTGCTAGGGCGCAGCTGCATGGGCTCAAGACCAGCTTTGAAGATGCTTCTCTCTGTCTGTGAGAAGCCCTAGAGCTGACCTGTCCCTCTGCACCTGGGAGTTACTTTTAGGCTCAGGCTCTTGCCCTTGATCTCAGCCTGAGCAGTGCTGCACGTGTGCCTATGCTCAGTCCTGCACCTTCCTAACTCCAACCAAAAGCTTAACTTGCAGGTGTGACTTCATGACTTTTTAGCTTGACCTTGGACCTGCCTCATTACTATGGACCTTCTTGACATTTCAGACACTTGGCTGAACATAATGACCACTGCCAGAGCTGCTCGCCTTTGTATGTCCCGTGTGGCTCCTGCACTTACATTATTGCCTGCCTCCAGGTCACTCACCCTTGCAGGAAGGTCTGTCTGCTCTTGCTGCTTCCTGACACCTGTAATAGCTGGGGCAGCAAAAGATCTGATCAGCAAGTGCCACCACTTACAGAGCATTAATGTCCTAAAAATGCCAGGTGGAACATTAATAATAAAAAAAGCATAAAAGAAAAAATAACCTGGTTTACTGTAAGAAGAGCACTTGAACTGCTCTGTGCCTACTCTGTAATGGTGGCTGCCTAGCCAATAGAAATAGGGCTGGGTAGGTTTGGTCTGATTTTGCTTCATTTTCTACTTGCCATACTGCCTAAATTAAGGCGACTTAGTGATGAAGTCATCACGGATGTGTTCTGGTGACTGGATGTTTTGGGGTCCCTGAAAGAGATGGGAGACCCTGGAGCCATTGGCCATTGTCCAGTGTATGAACAGCTGTGATCTGGTGTAGTTGGCAAACAGAGAGGTGCCTGCAAGATGCTGAAGGGAGCAGCATATTAGAAAGGCCATATGTTTCTATGTATGGCACACTCTGCATCATGCAATCATATCACATCTAGAAAAGAAGAGATTCTGGCAGCCCCAATATTTGCAGTATTGAAGAGCCTATGACTCAAGAATTTATACAAAAAGAGAAAAACAGAAGCCTTCTTTTGGAAAAACAAAGAACAAAAAACCAACCAACCAACCAAACAAGCAAACAAACAAGCAAACAAAAAGAAAAGGTGTAAGTATAGAACACCCAGTAGCAGAATTGTCTCATTATGGCTGTGTCCTTGATCCAGTTGTATAAAACCATTTGATTCCCGAGGAATTCCCTGCAGTCCTTTGCAAGCTCAAAGTCTTTTAACTCACGGGCCTTCTGCCAGCATACTGACCTGAGTTGTCTAGCCTAGATCTGAGCATTAGTCTTCATTTGGCTGAGATCACTGACTATGATCTCTGCTGCTGCACAACGATAGTGAGGAGTTCAGTGAGAGTGACAACCAGTTCTATATTCAAACTAAAGAGGAGAAAATATGGAGTTACCATAATGAGAAAAGAGTAGAGAAATCCAGGTAGGGAAGGCTTTTTTTGTTTCTTTACTCTGTTCAGGGCTATTGTTTGGGAGAGAAGAGGATACTTGCCTGCCTTTGGACAATATTACAATGCTGGCATTAAGAATACAATGTAATCTTTCTCATGGTAGCGATTCAGCCTAGCAGTCTGACGAGCTAGGCGCACATACATAATGCAGTCTCTGGAAAACAATCCATCTGTTGTGTCAGGTCACATGAATGAGTCATGAGTATTTATCAAAATGTCTGAATATTTGTAGTAGAAAAACAAGGTTTGTTTTATATGGTACAATGTTTTTTGTCAAATAAACTTATGAAAGTACTAGACAGTCTAATATTGTCATTGCTGTAGATACCTGATTTTACACACAATGTACATGCTATATGTTACACATTAAAAGTAGCATTCTGTTGTCTGGCTTCAGATACAACTTCTGATGCAGTCTATAATGGATCTGTATGAAACCTGAATGTCACTTCCTTTAGTCCAGCAGCAATCATAAATTACTTCATGTCAAGCATGTTGAGAGTCCTCTATGGGTTTCATTTCATTATTTGGCTGTGTATATACCTGCAGCACAAGTAGTGTTCAGTTACCTGGGGTAATTTTCATTCATAGGTATTCTGTAGACCTGTCATTTATAAATACCCAGGGTCCTTGTACACTCAAGCATAAACTGTTCATAATAGCCTCAATCATTTCACACTTATTAAAGTCAATAAAATGCTGTATATAAGATATTGCCTGAGAAAAATGTACACCACTAAAATGCTTAAACTTATTTATAACCTCTTTTTAAACATTCAAATAAGCACTCAGTGCCTGAATTAAATATATCTTTTGTAAAGACTTCAGAGACTTTTAGATGTCTACATGAAAACCAGAAAATTCTAGTTAAAATTTATTTATGCTCAAGTTGTCTAGGCTTGCCTTCGAGATTTAAAATCATAATCTACTAAATTGTGTTTAGAAAGTTCTACTCAAAGAGAAGACTAAAGAAATCAGCTGTAACAATTAAAATTCCATGAGACATTGTAATTTTTCCTGTGCTTAAAGACAAAAAAATGCTGAAAATCAAATAGGCATATGGAAATATTTAAATAGAATTAGGGTAGATGTGTTCAGTTCTTCCTGAGATCACTATTTGTTTGTTACATTATCCAAAACTCCCACATATCAGTATTTCAGCTATTATATTTGCCTTAAAAATAAGAAAAGAGCCTGCACTGGGAAGAAAAATCACATTTAAGAAGAAAAATTTGTGAACAGCTTTATTTATTAAGCTTTAGACATACTGTCTCCAAGGTATTTTAAAGCATATGCTTTTACAGACTTTCCACAAACGCCAAAACAGATTATTAAAAAAAAAAAAAATCACCATACTTTTGTATTCTATTCATACCTTCCTTTGGCTTAAGATAAGCACTTCATACTACACAGGTTTTATCCATGACCAACTGCTGACAACAATCTATTCAACCTCCCCACAGATTTTTCTTTTTCCTTGCCATTTTTCTTCCGTAAAGAATTATCTGCCATGTAAAAATTCAGGCTTTCTGTTTTGGTCTTTATTTCCCTTTTTTGTTTTATATAACATAACCATGCTAAAGGCATGGTTATCTATGACTGCAAAGTTTCACCTGGTGAATAATACATTAGTGATTATAAGGACCATTTTAGGACATCTCATTTCTTTCACAGTAGCAGAATTTTCTTATCTTGCTAACAGCTGTGTTGCTACTAGTTTAAACAAGACACTTCTCTTCTTCAAATATCAGCCTTAATGCTGCCTCAACACATATGTTCAAACCCTGTATTTGGATAGGAAATTATAAATTAAACCCTAGATTTCTAAACATAATTTTTAACACAATTTTGTTACATCTGTAAATGCCGTGTCACAGCCATTGCACATTATTTTATTTCATAAGTTGTGGGGTTTAGGTTGTGTGTGTCGGTTGTTAGTATTTAATGCATCTGTCAGAAAAGAGAAAAAGTATGTGTAAAATGGAGCACATTTTCTGTATTATCTTGTGAATTATAAGTTAGACTTTACATCTTAACTTTTTCTGTGGGGGTGGTCAGTCATAGCCTTAATTCCTCTTGATCATGGCCTACCACAGCTCACATACTGATTTTCTCTCAGTCCCAGTGACGTTTTTCTAAATGTCAAGTTTGCCATTGGCTATACAGAATTAACATGCAGATGCTCAATATTATTTGTAGGACTTTATGTAATACGATGATAACAACAAGAGAGTTTTTTGAAAAATCTTATATACCTGCCGCAAAAATACAGAATTATATAACGTCTTCTGGGTTCCTAGAAATCTATTATTGGTAAAGGACAGAAATTAAGAAGAGTGAAGAAAGTCTGCTTAAGGATAACTTTTGAGAAAAAAAACCAAGCAAACTCTGTACACCAAAGAGGTTATGCCTACTGTGTGTTTACCAGCAGCTGCAAAACCGTGAAAAATTTATTTTTGTTCTTAGCCAAGATACCAGATCTGTTTGTCTGGCAAAATGAGGATGTTCCACTTTCAGGCTTGGTCTTCCTCTCTGATGTAAATTAAAATGAAATATTGTTCCTGTTTGTAAGAACATCTTAAGTCATTTCTTAACTCTATATATTATAATATGAAGAATTTCACCATGGTTTCTTATTCTAGGTCTATTATTTTTCTTCTGTCTGCATCTTCTCTGATGTTATGTATTTCATTCTGTTCACATTTTAATTGTAAAAGCAGCTGCCAACATCATCTTAAGAGTGTGGGTCAAAATAAAGTAAAATCTGTAACGATTAAATTAATACTGTGAATATCTGCGATTTGAGCAATAAAGGCTGAGCCTAAAGAATAGCTAATCTCTAGCATTGTCTAATATGGAACAATAGAATTGTATGTGTGGTATATGTGCAAGGCAGAGAACAGGTTGATGAGACTGGAAATTACTATATTGTCTTCCATTAACACAAGGTTCTTCATTACTATTGAACACAAAAAGGAATATGCTTAAATACCTGTGAAACCACACACACACACACACACAAGCACACAGACACACGCACATGCATTCCAAAAGGCAAATCTACCTATACCCAGTCACAGCTATCTCTTCAACTTTGAAATTACTGAGTTTGCATGTAGGACCGTTTTGATCCTTCTTTGTTCTCTCTCCTAGTCAAGGGCATAAATTGTTTTCCCCAAGAAAGAACTCACTATCCAAATTCACTGTACAACAAACTTATTTTAAGGTGAGTCCCATCACTGGTAAAGGAAACAGTTGTAAGAACAGGGACTAAAGCTACTTTCAGATGCTTCTCTGAAAACAAATAAGCAGCAAGACCAAGAAATCTGTCAGTACTGTATCTAAGTGAGTCTTACAGAGATGTCTCAGCAAATATTGGAGTGTCCCAAAAGGAAATTATGTAGGAAAATGTATTAGTTCTGTTTAGCTGCCTCTCAAAGTCAGTGCTTTTGTGGTTTTCCCAACTTCTTGTTTGACTGTAAGCTACAGTTAATAAAAAATTCTGGTGTATTGTGTTGTTTATCCTACGTGGTTATACCTGTACAGATGGAAGATCAGGGGATCTGATTCAGGGAATCTTCTTGAGTCCTAATAAGAAGGAAATGGAGCAAAAATGCTAGCAAGCTATGAAGGAAGTTTTTAAGGTCCTTTCCAACCCTAACCATTCTACAAATCTATGATCTTGTAACATCACATCAAAAGCACTTGGTGATTTCCAGCTTACCAAGGAAACAGCTTTTTTCTTTTCCTAATCAGTTATTTGAAGGTAAAGTTCCATTTATTCTCTGATGTGCTGGATCTCATTTGAGAGTCTGCCTCTGGCTATTACTTCCTCCTTTACTAGTAGTCATCACTGAACAGTGTTGATGCCAGAGGGGCAACAGTTACTTATAGTATGGCTCTGGATGAAGTTCGATTTATACAGACCACATTCAGATTGTTATGATCTTCCTGAATGCATCTCTATTGTTAGGGTCTTTCAGATTTTATTACTATGCCTACATTATCAAAGAAAGTGAAAGATAATAAGATATCAGCTAGAGACTGAAACTGTCAATTGTTTTTTAAATTATTATTATTTGGAGATGCATACTTTTTTTTTTTTAATATTGTGATTTTAAATATGTAAGCATAGGTGTCAGCTTTGCACTGAAAGTAGATCCACTAAAATATGCTGCATGTTACAGAGGAACATATGCAATGGTTTTTTCTGTAGCCATTCATCACCAGATAATAACCCATTAAAATAATACAGCATAGGTAGAAGTCATTAACATGTGCAGTTGTCTTTCATATTTAGGAAGAAGACTGAAGGAAGAAAAGGCACAGCAAAGATAACTGCTAGATTCTGATGGTGGTAGTAGGGGAAAGAAAAAATTTAGAATTTATATATGTAAGACCTAGGCACTAGAATTGCGCTTTTCACTTGAAAGTTGCATCATCTAAAACACTGACAGCAGGAGCAGATATTTCTACACTACTGAGGTGATCATTGCATTCCTTGGCACTTCTTGCTACTTTACATGTTGCTGCAACAATGTGGAACCTGATTTGGGAAAAGTTGTTCAACACTCTTCAGAAAAATATCTTGTTAGATGATAGACTGAATTGAGAAATAAGCTGAGATTGCATCCACAGAAGGAGCTGATTAACAGCTGTTTACCAGCTGACCATCTCTGTTCTTTATACGGGTACCTGGCTCCACCCTAATAATTTGTTTCTACGTTTAGTCTATCAGCAGTTTATATTACAACTGTGCCTGAAGATGATTTTCAGAAAGAGAACTCTGCATTTCCTCTTCTTACAGTTCCTTATCTGTGCAAGAAAATTCATGTTTTCAGGAAATGTTTGCAGTATTTCTGTAGACCAATGCAGAGCAAAGCCATTTTTATTTCAACTGCTGCAGTGTCAGTAGCTTAAGTTTCAGTATATCTCTTTTGAGAAAAAGAGAGTAGCAATTTATTTTGCCATTATTCCCTCTTGTTCTGAAAAATATATCACCATTATCACATATTCTTGTTAATATTTTCCTCAAAAGGACATATGTCCTTATAAAAAGTAACCTGCACGTATGCATGTCTTTTCCTTCTTTGATACCTGAAACTGGTTTAAACCATATTGAAAACAACACTGACTCCCTGTCACTGACACTAAAATCAGGGGTGAAAGCTTACGGAAATGGTGTTTAGATTCAAAATGTGGAATGCTATCTGATGGAGCTGTTCCTGTTTGAAAAAATAAAGATATAAATGCGAAGGACACACATGGATTGAAATGCTGGATACAAACACATGCAGATTTGAATAGTATCCTGGGAAAAGACCTTTGGATAAGTGCTGGCTAGGAAATGCCTTGGAATCTGAGTAAAGAAATGTTCTCCAGCTGTTTGATTTTTCTTATGGGAAAGAAATAGGATTTTGTATATATTTTTTGAGAATATAATAAGTATCAAAGACCTGCCTACTTTTAGCCATTCCTTCCCAAAATAAGAGCAATGGGCAGAACGAAACACAGGAAACCCACTTGGATGTCCATGTCAGAATTCTGGAGGATAAATGCCATGTGTTCTTTAGGGTTTTGTCAGGATATTTTGGGGTTTTTTTAATTGTCTTGTGGGACTTTTTTGTGTCGTGTTTTTGCTTGTCCGTTTGTTTTGGTGTTTGTTTTTTTCTCTAATCTGGATTCTTAAACAATATTTAGCAGGTAATCACATCTACCAAAGGCAAATTTCTGTACTGAATAAATACATTTATACAGAAAATACAGTGGTCATAGTTCGCCTATGTCAGCATGATCACTTCAGAAGTAAAGTCTACAGGAAATACAAGGGAGAGGGCACTATCAATTATCTGTATACTTTTAACCCAAACACTGATAGCTTGTCCAAGACCAAAACAGTAGGTTCAAAGCTACAATCAAAATTCAGGAATTCTTGCTATTTTTGTGCTTGAGCAGGAAATCATAAATTCATGGGGAAAAAACAAGTAGCTGCAAGTTAAACTATGGCCTTCTGCTTAATGCATTGAATCTGTAACAAGTGGAGTTAGACTCTAGATTCCAGATTGTAAAGCCGCACATGGCAATGCCAATATCTTGTTTCTAATTATGTAAACAGATTTACAGCTTTGTAAGATATAAAAATAATTTTAGAAAGTCTATCTCATATGCTTGAATATTCTGGACATCCAGTATCTGTTAGACTGATTTGAGCTGCAAATCTGACACTTTCAAATTGTTTACAGCTGACACAGAAATTATGGATGCCTTTCGGATGCCTTTCAGGTGCCTTGTTGTTGCTCTTTAGGTGGCCTGACTTCATAGATGTTTTTTGCTACCTCAGAAAAAACACGGAATGATAGGGATTTTGAAGCAAGTGCTCGGCAGTTAATAGAATATTTTAAAGCAGAGAAATATACTTCCTGTTAGAAACGTGTTCAGGTCAGATAGCTGAACAACAGGACAAGACTACTGATTTCTTTGGGTATGCGTGTCGTCCCTATGCTATACAAGATAACCATGTTGTATCAAAGATTTGCACAAAAATACCCTTAGAATTTTCTCTAATAGATATTTCTGGAACAATATTTCTGAATTGTAATAATATTTTGGAAAGACAAGCCACACCTGATATAAAAGAAAAAAGTAATATTCAAGTAGAATTATTGTGTCGGTCTATTATCAAACTACTTGTACTCAAAGTTTTCTGTCAAGACTATGATGCATGGATAATAAGGCAAGCATTAAGGAAATTAAATGTGCAAGGTTGAATTTTGAAAGGCAAAAGTTTCCATCTGGCATATTTGAAATGGGACCAGTTATTGCATATGTTCTTAAAAATGTGGTATCAGAACAGAAAAGTTCAAGGTAGGTATATTAAGAAATATTAAATAGCTGATGTGCTAAAAATGTGTATGGTACAAGAGAAAAATATATCATACTTCACTGATAAATACAGAAATTAAATTTGTGAATCTTAAATGATATTACAGTACATATTTCAATTTGTCAGTTAACTCATGTCTTTTCAGCTCTGTAACTGATACTTTTAGGATATTCTATAAAGCAAGGTTTAACAGAATAAAGGAATTCACTTTGATGCCTGTCCTGGGTTCAGCAGTAGCAGTCATTTTTTCTCCTTCTTAGTGGCTGGTGCAGCGCTGTGTTTCTAACTTTCA
>WYDI02019331.1:0-10748 GCA_009867235.2 Psittacus erithacus | reverse complement strand
TTTTTCATCAATGAAAAGAGAGCTTTAGCTGTTGTAGTTGCATTTGAAGCCAGTGAATTTATGCTGATTTACTCAAACTGAGTCTGTGTCCTTGGGAACTTAATGCAAAAGTTTGTGTGGGGGATGTGGATCTGCTCTAGCTGAAAGCTAAATTTGGTCGAGAAAGAAAGTCCGTATCTAGAAGAAAAGAAGTAATGTTTCTGCTTTTGTGATAATGTAAAATTTTCTTTATGAATACCTTTCCATTCTGAGACAGACACTTCAGGAGCTCTGTGTATGATGTACTCTCCTCTTTTCCAGGTACGCAGAACTCCTTCACTAGATTTCTACTCTGCTGCCTCAAATACTGTTTCTGGTGTTTGGAAAAATTCTTCAAACTTATAACCAGAAATGACTACATCATGGTATGTGCTGTCTCTGCAGGTGGTCTCCCCTGTCTGGGGCACTAAAATACCCTAGCCACTCCTAGTCACTCAGCAGTCAGCAGTACTAGAATCTGCTGGAAAACGTTAGTGCAGATCAACAGTAAGTACATAGCATAAAACAAAACACGTGACTACCTTTGTTTATCTGCTTCAGTTTCTGTAGCACATCTAGACATGTTTGGAAGTAGAGTCTTCTAAGGAATCCAGGATCACATGCTTACTGTCATGTTGTTCTTCGTGCTTCTCTTGCCCAGTTCTGCAGTGTACAAATGGTCACATTGTGTTCAATTAATGCTGAGCTCCAGTACAGTACGGCGTAGATACTTCATCAGGTCTAGAAGCCATTTCAGGAGATGTATTAGCCCATCATCACTAATGATGATATGTAATTCTAAGCTCAGGAGCAGGCTCAGTTTACTTTGTTGTATGGACTGTGAATCTTCATGTGCTGATGATTCCAGTCATAGCATATGAATTGATACATGACTGAAATGAGCACTACCGGATGCGATGGAGGCATCACAGTCTTTTCCCACCAGATGATTCGGCAGAGGAGCAGGTGAGGATGGGGTGGGTCTCCTGAAAAAAGGGGGGGTAACAGCTTGATTTGGGCCTGATTCCTCCAAACAGGGGCCTTCTGTGACAGGCTGTGCTTGTGGAGCCCAAAAGTCCTCCCATGCCTGCGATTCTGGGTGTGCAGGGGCGGTGGGGGATACACACACAAAGTTTTGGAGAGAAAACCATCCCGTTTGTGATCTGTGTGGTTGGTGGTTGTTAAACAGTTTTATCTCACGCCAGCAGTGCTCTCCCTCTTACCTTCTGGTTCTCTTCCCCATCCCAGCAGCAGGGGGTGCGGAGCTCCGTTTCTGTGCGCAGCACAGCTGGAACTGCCAGCTCTCCATGGGGGGCAGATGTGCTGAGGAGCATCTTGTACATGAACACACCTCTCCGCTTTCACTGCTTGGGGAGCGTGGGCAGAACAGCCCCAGCCTTGTCCCTTCGACAGCTGCAAAGGCCTGGAATGGTTTTTGCTGCAGAGGCACCAGGGACAGAGAAGAGTCAGCCCTGTCCCCAGTCAGCACTTTGTGTCCCTGGAGGATGTAAACGTGAGCAGTTCTGCCCACTCTCCCCAAGCAGGAAAAGCAGGGAGGTGCGTTCACATACAAGATGCTGCTCAGTGGATGGAGTCCTAGGGTTGCTGTCCCCCTTGTCTCTTTCTGGCAGAGTCCCCCCTTTACTTCGGGGTGCGTGTACCTGTATAAGTAGCAATTATTAAAGTAATGAAGTAACGAGCTGCTCCTTGGAGCAGTTTTTATCAGTTTTTGCTGAGGTTTTGTTTACTTTTTGGTTGTTTCTTTTTGCTTTGGCAGGGGCGTAATAAAAATGGGGGTGTGGGGAATCTGGGGACTGATGGTGTCATTTGGGGCACCCCAGTGTCACTGAGCGGGGGGGCGATTCTTCAACAGAGGAGCAGGTGAGTAGAGGATTGGGACCTTTCCATGATGGGCTGTGCTTGTGGAGCTGGAGCCACTCTGGTGGCCCCAGAATACTCCAAAACCCTTGAGTCTGGGTCTGCAGGGGTTGGGGTGGGGGAGGGATGCTGGGAGGGGATAGCCAGCAAAACTCGGTACAGCAGGTGGGGGGCGGGGGCGGTATGGCACCGGGCGCCGCTCGCTGCTACCATCCTGTGTCCAAAGTTAGGTACTGCAGCCCAGGCTCCGCACGAGCAGTAGCACTCCCTTTGTCCCCGCTGCTGTCCCCGGAAGTGGCCGGTGCCGCGTGGTATGTAATAAGTATGCGGTAAGGCCGGTACCCTTAACCTATGACGCTCCCTGCACAGCCACTGCATCCACCTTAACCTAGTCCAGAGCCTGGGCTACGCCTCCAGCACAGCCCTGCCCCACCCCCCAAAACCCCCCCCCCCCCCCCCCCCCCAACGGGCCCCCCCCCCCTGGCCCCCCAAATTTTCCCCCAACCCCGCCCCCCCCCCCCACCCTACACTGTCCACCCCCTCACCAGCACCAAGCGGCACCCACACACTGGCCCCCATAATTCTGCCTCAACCTCAGCACCCACCCACAGCTTAGACTATGCCCACACTCCTACATCAGTCCCTCCCACAGCACAGACCACACCCCCAGGTTCACTGTCGCTGCTCTGGCCCCGCCCCCAGCCCAAGGCCATCAGAATGGGATAATTACCGGGTCTCTATGAGTCTCTTTTGCTTGCTGTGCATCTCTATGGGACGTCTATAGGGTCTGTGGGGCTCTAGGACTGTTTCTGAATCGCTATGGGGCGTCTAAAAAAAATGTTACTATGACTAAAAAGCAAAGGCAGGTGAACAAAAACACGAATGAAAAAGTAAATAAATAAAAATGCATAAAGACAATAAAAAGCACAAGAGAAGAATGTGATTATAAATTCCTACAAAGCAAAGACAAAGGAATAAAAGTGAACAAGCCTGAAAGAATCTCGAATAAAAGTTCCTTTAGCAACTTAGCCCCAGCCCCAAAATTGCAGAGCCTCTTCTCGAATACACAAATCCAACAGTATTTCTCTCACAAGTACCACCTACACACACAGAGCTCCTACCCTCGCTTTGCCACCTAAAACTCCTTCTGCGAGCTGCCTTTCTGGTGCCCTCTCTCTGGCATCCTGGAGTGGGGGTTGTCACATTAAGATACCAGGTAGTCTACCCGCTTCCCAAGAAGAACGAGACCCTTTTATCCAACCCGCCTGCCCTCCCTGGGCAGTCCCGCCAAGTCAGAGAGTGTTCACCCAACCTATTCAGGGACCCTTCGACGAGCAGCACTTTAGGCCAAATCCCTTATAATCAGTTTCTGGAAACTTATATCAAGAAATTTATTACTCGTGACAGGATACAGATTCGAGATAGCCAGTGGATAGTGACTGACTGCGGAAACAGATTTGACTTGCAATAACCGATCGGTAATAGCTAGCAAGATGTTAGTAAATAAATGTGCATAACAGAGAGCTCTTACCCAATAGGCGTCCCTATGGGGGAGAGAAGAGAGATCCAGCCCGTCAACTGATCCCAGATGTTTCCATGGGAGCTTCTTCCCAAACATTTCCCTTCTCTTTCGCCAATTTATACTATTTTACTTTTAGGTGGAGCTTGAGTTACTCTAGTCACACATAATCACCCTTGGCACGGTTTCCCATGCTGGTGATCTCGAGTCCTTTAGAAACTTGTTGACACAAGTTCCTATCAGACATTCATCTTCTTGAGGGAGCAGGGTCCTTGATTTTAAACAATGTGTTTCGGTTACCTATTCTATTCCATGTTACAGTTTAACTAGCAAAGACAGAGCATATCTGTTCCTTATTCTGAGTTAAGACAATACACAGTTTAACTATCAAGGACAGAATGTATCTGTCCCCTATTCTGCATTAAGACAATACACAGTTTAACTAGCAAGGACAGAACATACCTGTTCCCTATTCTATGTTAAGACAATGCAGAATTTGAAGAAAACTCTTAACTCTTTCCTTGGTCTGTTACTATTAAGGACATTATAACGAGCAAAGTTCAGCTACAGGACACGATTTCACCATCATTACTGAGACAGCAGTTGCAATCCACCTTTCTTGATGGCAACTATACGGTTATCTTTACTCCTGATAACAGGGATGAGCTGTGGTACCTCCATACCACTTTACTCCCCATTTCAAGGATATTGCACCTCATTCTTACAGACCTTGTCTGTTTCCCTAGGAACAGCAACTGCGTCTCACCTCAAGAGCAGCAGTTGTCAAAGCTGCTCTTATATTACAGCCTCTGAGCTGAACTTTGCGAAGCCATATTTCCTCATTTTCAGTTATTTTCCTATAGGGGATATAGTCCTGCTGAAAGTACACTTGGTTTTGCTCTATTGAAGAGTCCTTTTCTCTCTTGGACCCTTTCTGGACTACAGACATCAGCTCAGAATAAAAGCATGGCTCATCCTACCTCTTTTATCCCAGGTGGTGGTTTGCCCCACCCCTGCCCCAGGGCACTGAGGGAGGGGCTGTGGGTGTTGCCTGGGGTATATAAGCCACAGTGCTGCAGGGAAGAGCTCATTCAGCTCTTGGCCTTCAGCAGTGTTAGTTCTCTGTTGTTTGTTTTGTCTTTTGTAGCTTTTGAGTCTTGTGGTATTTTGTGCTGGTGTGTTTTGATGTTTACTGCAATGGAGTCAGCTGAGTGAAGAGCTTTAGGACAGGTCAAGGTATCCCAGTGTGTGCATTAACAAGTGCCTTTGTAAGGTCTTCTTTTCTGAGGTGTTATATTTATAGGAGGGGTGTAGGTTTCCTAAGGTTGCTTATTGGTACATTTTGCTAATTTTATTACTGGGCTCTGAATGTTTTCTTTACTGGAAGCAGAGTTTTGAGGTTGCTTTTTACCACTTGTGTTCTATATTGGATTATTAACTGAAATATTTACTGTTAGGAGACCCAAAGTCAAGCAATGACAAGAAGGTGGAAGCAGGAGATATGTTTTAGATGTCAGTAGCTTGGTGAATGTCGAAGCATGTCTGGTTGTTGTTGTCCATCACTTCCAGCTGGGGATCTCATGAACAGTTCCACCAACACAGCAGTCCAGTCATGCTTTGTCCTCTAAGGCTCTGTCTCTGTACTACTTCTCTGTAGAACATGGTTGGGTGTCCTGGAGGAGAGCTCACAGAGTGCAAACCTCCAGCCCATGCTCCTAATGTCAAGGGACCAGTACAGAAAGCTGCTGCTGGTTAGTGCTTACACCTGGACCCCTCTGGAAGTGTGCCATCAGCAAGGCACCTCACTGCAGATTAAACCATAGCAGCCACTTGAAGCCCCATTTGTACACTGCCCTTTTGTTGAGTTCTCTTGAATATTCTGAAGCACAACACATGGAGTGGAGATGTCCAGTACCTGCTCCCACAGTTGAGGAGCCAGAACAGAGGCCTGGTGCTGGGCATCACCCACACGGGCTATGCTTCACAGTGGTGCCACGAGCATAGCAGTCAGATCTTACTTAGCTGCCTAAAATGCTGTCTGTTTACTCTTTCTGTTGAGTGCTCTTGAGTGTCCTGGAGCCAAGCTGGCAGAGTGTAAATGTCCAGACCCTGCTTGCACACCCAAGGTGCTGGGACAGAAAGGTGTAGCTGGGCAACACCTATTCACGGAGCCCTTCAGAGCAGTGCCGCCAACATGGCAATCTGCCCTTCCTTTGTTATCTAAAACTCCATCTCTGTAGAGTAACTTTGTTGAGGGCTCTGGAGTGTCTAGGAGCGCAACGGGCAGAGTGCAAATGTTTAGCTCTTACTTGTACACCTGAGGTGCCAGTACAGAAAGCTGGTGTTGGGCATCATCTACACATGGAGGCATCTGGAATGGTGCCACCAATATGACAAGTAAACCTGTGTAGGTGATGGCTAGCGACAGCTTTCTGTCCTGGCTCCTTGGCTGCAGGAGCAGGGGCTGGACGTTTGCGCTCTATGTGCCGTGTGCCAGGAAGCCTGAGAGTGGGCACCAGAGAGGCAGTGTGCAGATGGAGTTTTAGGTGGCTCAGAGAGGTCTTTAGATCGAAGGAAGATTCAGGTTGTGTCTTTGTAAAGCCCTGCTCTGGGTCTTTTTCAAGTCCTCCACCTCTCCTCTTAGCGCTTCTCTGAAAAGATTTCAATGCCTCAGTTTCCTGACCTGTAAACCAGGAAGAGCAGCAATTTTCCCATGCTTCTCTGAGTTTTCTAGTTTGCTGTTTTTGTTTAACCCCCCTTTATGTTTCTTTGGAAGGCAACTACTACCAGTAAGAACTAAATAGGCCTTCTCAGCCTCAGGTTTGAGTCAGCTACAGAGGCATCGGCCATTCTGTGCTGCAGCGAAAAGAGTGTGCTAGCGACAGCAGTCCTCCATGGGCAGTAAACAAAGGGTTCAAAGGAAAATAGGGGGAAACAAAGAAGTTTAAAGCCTTTTTTTCAGGGTTCCAGCACATTCTCCAAAGTAGTTGCATCTTTTTGGCACTACCTGATGTTTCGAAGAGCTTTGATGCTGCTGTATTTTGTATTAGCAAATAGGCTCAGACCACTCTAGTAATGCTTTTGCTGGGCTGATGTTGTCAATTCTTGTTTGTTTTTCCTCAGCCTTGTTGCTGCTCTTGTCTGCATGCGATCATCCAGAGCAAGACTAGGGGAAATCCGGAGAAGGCTGCTGGGATGCCTTCCGTCTTCTCCCTGTGTACCAGAAACTCGATCATGTGACGGTAAGTAATATCTACATGATTTTATACATCATACATAACCTGTAAAATTGCTTTATTTCCAAGTTACCATCATGTATTACCCAGAAGCAACTGATAAATTTGGGGTTAGCTTTGTATATAAATACAGATGAGGAGTCTGAAGCATATTTTTCTGTAGAAAATATCTATGTTTATATCAGACTCAAATATATCTGGAAAAGATGTTCCTTGTGCCCCTGCTGAAGTCTGTTTGGAAGAGATCCCAAGCAAGGATGGCTCTCTCTAAATAACAAGTATTATTAGTTTGGGCCTGTTTTATTGGCTGGAAAGGCTTGTGAAGAAACATATCAGCGTACTGGGAATCTGATGGGAGGTGTAAAGGGCTTTGCTAATGTTTATTGGGTCTTGAATGCTTGTGATGGAAGGAAAACGAGAAAGAAGTAGTCACACAGTTGCATGAGCTGAAGAAAGTGAGATAGGTGCTTAGTAACTTTGAATTCTAAAAGTCTATTATGAAGGAAGTGTCATTGCTCTCTTTGGTTAAAAGACAGATTTCTGCTAGCCTGGAGAAAGCATTTCTAAATATTAGCTGGCAAGACCATGATTTGAAGCATGGCACCTATCTACCTTCCCTTCCCTAGCAGTTAATCTGTTTGTTGTGGTCAAGCTTTGTACTGGGATTTGCAAGTGATGTCCAGAAATGCCTGATCTGCCTTGCGATGTTTTCTCTCTAAACTGAAAATGCAGAGGAGAGGCCACTGCAGGCTGTAAGGGTTGCATTTTGTCCTGGTCAGTTGGAGGCTGAGTTGGGAGGAGGCAAACAGATGGAGTGATTACTCATGAGCAAGAAAAGGGCTGATAATATCTCCTGTTAAAGATGCTGCAAACAAGCTGAGGAATATTGGGGTGGTTGTGACGGCAGATTGTTGTGTTGCTTTGGCTTTGATGCTGTACTTTTTTGAGGCTTCCTCTGCTGTAGTTCTAGCAGTTTGTGTAATGCTGTTTCCACAGAACATGCAGTATAATGAAACATGAAAGATTATGCTCTTTCCTAAACTGTTGAAATGACTTACTTAACACTGGATTTTACTGAGCATGTCAGGATTAGAGACACATCATGAGGGAGAAATAGAATGTAATAGGAAGGAATATACCTCTCTGGAGTAGTCAAGCTGTGGGATGAAAACCAGCACAGTTTAGAATAGAGAAATGAATGGGTGCACTGGGGAAGGAAATTAGCACTTTCTTGTTCTTTCCCCACCCTTCAAAAAGAACTTAAAAATCCTTAAAATTTCTCCCAGAACTTGAAATTTTACAGCAATATTCAAATGCCATAGTCAGTTTTGTAAAGATGGAAAGGAATAACCAAGTGGCAGGTGATGGAAATGGATGGATGCTGCAGTGTGGTGGTGTGGAAAGGGAGAATCAGGTGGGGTTGAGGTGTATGTAACCCTGAAATACATTGGTCGAATGCATGACTGCATTATCTGGGCTGTGGGAGTTCCCCGAGTGTTTCCCTTGAAATGGAAGCAATTTAATCTTTAAAAGTAATAATGAAAGAGCAAACTGTAAATGAGACTTTCTGGCAGTGACAGGGCTGCAGTCCTGGGGGAGATGCACATGCTCGCATGGCAACTGAGGTCATTAAAGTAAAGAGTGTAAATTGAGTTTTTGCAGTGGGTGGGAGCCCTTATTGTGGTGGAAAGCATTAACATGGGAAGACAAAAAAGGGGTGGAAGAATTGACTGGTGAGGAGGTGATCTGGGGCAGAGAAGCAGGGTAATTTTGTAGCTGTTCCAGCCGTTTGCTCAGTTGCAAGGCAATGAGTCCCTTCAGGTTAGCAGAGACTTCAGCCGGGCAAGTTTTAGAAGTGTATTAAAGATAATCAAGCAGCACCTCACTAGCTAGCATCCAGGATGCTGCCTAACTTCAATCTGAGTTGTTCTTATTTAGTTTGCTCTGGGGCTTTGCGTTTGTGGCACAGCGGTGTTTTGCATATGGATTTTCTTTTTTTTTGGTAAGAGTCTCTTACTAGTGGTGCTTAAAAATCTCAGCGCTTGATTTCCTCTCCATAGTCTTTCAGTGTGAGAAGTGTAGAACAGCATTAAAAGGCTACAGTAGCCAGCTGCCACTGACTGACCCTTTAGGGAGCTCTGGACCCCTGAATTTGATCTCGTCATGTGCTCTGTTGAATGCAGGGGCAGTTCACAAATGGTGTTTTAAGTGGCAAAAAAGGGTGCATTGCCACATTGGTGGCACCGATCCAGGCAGGTCAGGGATGGCTTTCTGTTCTGCCACTATGAGCATGGGAAACAATGACTGGATGTTTGCATTCTGTAGCTGTACTCTAGGACACTGGTGTGCACTGAGCAGAGGGGAAGTACGCAGATGGTGTTTAAGGTGGCAAAGGAAGGGCAGATTGCCATGTTAGTGGCAGCGTTCTTAAGGTCTCCATGTGTAGATGCTGCCCAGCACCAATTTTCTGTCCTGGTGTGTCAGGTCTGGGAGCAGGTTCTGGACGTTTGCACTCTGGAGCTGTGCTCCAGGGCACCCAAGTGCACTGGGCAGAGGGGAAGTATGCAGATGGGGTTTTAGGTGGCAGAGCAAGGGCGGATTGCCATGATGGCGGTGGCACTGTAGTGGAGCTCATTGTGGAGGTGATTCCAAAGACCAGTTTTCTGTCCTGAGGCAGAGCCAGCCCTAGACCTCTCCTCCTCTCCCAGTACTGCAATATTCTGTCGTTGATACTTGAGGGGGCATTTGCTAGCTGACCACTACCCTGACTCCCTATCACAGAGCAGAAACAAGCTGGTGATTCAGTGTTAAGGGCAGACAAACAGAACTTAGGCTCAGGAAATGGCAGCAGGTTTGCTTCTGTAAGCAGAGACAGCTCACCTGCTTGAGCAGAGCTAATATTTCTGAGACTGCCGCTGTTACGTGGCTATTATCATCCCCATTTTTCACATGTATCAATTGAGGCCCAGGGTGAAAACAAGCATAGGGAGCCAAAAAATAGCCACATATCCTAGTGCTGAGTCCTGGCCTTTTGCTGTTTTGACTGGAATGCCTCTTTGAGGTGATGGCTGAAGGCACCTCCTTTCTCTTTGCCCAGTGTCCAGAAGTTAATGGCATGCAATCCCTGGCACTTAAGGTTTTGTGCCTTCAGTGGAGCCTATGTATGGTTTGCCCATAGTGTTTTAGCAGAGTTACACCCTCCCCTAGGTCTAACACCGTATTTTGGCTTTAACTGTGGGCTCCTTCCACCTCATGGGATGTTTGCTTTTGCAGTCACTGCAAGTTATTTCCTGTTGTTAATGGCAATTTCCATTACTGTGCCATTTTTGTAGATGTGCAAGGCTGGGTGACCGCTTGAGGCAGACCGGTGGTGCTGGGATAGCCTGGAGGACACGCTGTCCTTGTGCTCTAGCACAGGAAGAGCTGTGGGAAGCCTGAAGAAATCTGGGATTGGAGCTCGGAGGAAGTTTCCTTCCCAGCAGCTTTTCCCCAGCAGAAAAAGGCCACTTTTGTCAAGAGACCCTGACACATGACACATCTGTGCAGTACTAAGAAAAGGGGAGGAACAGCATATGGAAGCAAACACTTCAGAATTATTCCCCCCCCCATCCCTCTGCCTATTAACCAGCAAAATGGAAATCTATGGAGTATGAGCATATGGGGTGAAAAATAATAAAAAGGTGAATAAAGTGAAATGATTTTCTGGCTGGGCAGTTGGTTTCTTGGCATTGATTTCTTTTGTGGATGTCAGAATTGGGAAGGGGGGGCATAACGAGGCATCTGGACTGGTATAATGACAGTAAAACAGGCAAAGATGGACCAATTAGATGGAATTAATTGCAGCACTGTTACCGGTACTTAGACTTTTGGTAATTGAAATTTAATCAACAGTTTATATATAACCAATATGATTTGTAGTTAATTTTAATAATATAGAGATATAGGAAGGATTTTAGTGAAAAAATATATTCGTACAGTAACCAGATGCTGTTATGGAACTCCCTCTGTAGCCCTGTTCCGGGACCGAAAGAATAGGTCAGAATGATTTAATAGAAACAGGTAGTACAAGTTGATTTTGTGAACTAGTATAGATTGAT
>WYDI02019330.1:0-26145 GCA_009867235.2 Psittacus erithacus | reverse complement strand
GGCTGAAAGTCAAAACCACAGCACTGCACCAGCTACTAAGAAGGAGGAAAATGACTGCTACTGCTGAACCCAGGACAGCTGAATATTTTTTCTTATGAGTATAGTCTGATAGAATAATCTGTACAAATGAGAGTGAGAAAGGCAGCCTGTAACCCCTATTCCCTGCAACCCTGCAACAACAGATGTAAGGAATATAATTTTAAACAGAGCATGAATGAGTATGGTACAAAAAATATTTTTCAGTTTGGCTAAACTTGTTCCATACAAGAACTTACATAAACAGCACCTAACTTCTAGTAGATAGATCTTGACTGCAAAAATTTGCTCCCCTGACACTTGTGCATGCACCTCTGCCACCTGCTTTTGGGACACAGACATCTGTAGCATTGTTTTTGCTAATAACTCTTACCAGCGGCTCAGGTGTGCTCCTGCCTGAGGCTGAAGAAGCTCCTGAACACCCACTGCCTCGGCAGATGGGGAATTCTCTTGGCATTTCACCACCAAGCCTGGCCCAGAGGCATTTCAGGGCACACCAGCTGCTTGGAGCCTCTGCAGAACCCCACTGCAGACGTCCTGGTGCCAGAGGAGACTGCCCTTCCCCATGCCTGGTTCCCCTGCTGACTAAAAAAGACCTGAAAAAACAGAGATATATTGGCTTCCTGGTAAACGCTTGAACCAGGAGGCAATTCCAGTGCTGGCCTGCCCCTGATTACATCTCTGGGTCAATACTGCATGGAGGCACAGGTATTATCTCCAGTGGTTATTTAAGGGAGATGTGAAACACACACACATCCTCAATGCATAAGCTGCTTGTCTAAGGTATCATACCCTCTGTTTCCTCCTTACCTAGATGAGCAGCAAACACTTGATTTGCTAGTCTTCATATAAGAAGCCAAGAAGCTAATGTTTATCAAGCAAACTTGTACATGCTTTTTCCCTGCTCTCCAAAGGTGCTCTGATATGTACTATGATTAATTCTGCTTCTCTGCAATTTGAAAATTAGATTTTAGTTGTGGAATTTATCCAAATGAATAGAAAAACTCTAGGCTTTGAACTAAGGATATTGTATTATTGTAACTGAAGTGAAAAACTACTTGGTTTCATTGTTTTGGTAAGGACAACAGGGTCTGGCTACAAGTCTTCCAGGTTAAAGGGCGCCAAAGCTCCTCTAAAATTTTCTGATCTTTCTTTTCCTTCTCTCACTAGGGAAAAACAAAACAAAACAAAACAAAACAAAAGAAACCTTGGAAATTCAAAAAGCACATCTAAATCACAGTGAAATGAGACAGATTTGCTGCACCTTATACGGTTGGTCAATGGAAAACAGCTGAAACAGTAGTGTTTGGAATAAAAATTGGTATTGAAATAGGCACTATGAAATAAACTTACTTTCCTCTTTTTCTAACTCCCTCAGAAATAAGAGACTTTACAAGATGGGTGCTCTCTTACAAGTAAAGCCAGGCGCCAGCTTTGCTATTTCTTTGTGACTTAGCAGTGAGAAACCCTCAGAGGAGCACCCGGAGAAGCAGTCTGACTGGTTTCCTGCAGTGACAATACATGCTAATAGGGCAGAGCTCTTGGTGAAATGCTGAGAGCAGGTTCTATCCTCTGCTTTCATGAAAGGTATCTTTCAATCACGCAGCTTACCTTCATGCTGCTTTATCTGTTGGCAGTCAACTAAAAATCATGCAAAATGGATTAGAAGAATAGAGGCATAGATGCAGCCTGGGAAGTAACTTCTCAAGTTGTTGGGTGAGAAATGGAAGATAGAAAAAACTGTAAATGGCAACTGGATTTAAAATTTCAAACTTGTAATTATAAATGATGAATGCACTTGGAAAATGGAGAAGACTTTGAGGGAATCATCCTCCAGAGGAGGAAGAAAGGAATGACCTAGCAAGACTTCAGGGATACCAGAGGCATACCAGAGATACCAGAGAGGGATACCAAAACATAAAGATGAGGGCAGGAGGATACAAATACTAAATGTCTAAAAGATTCCCACAAAGGGAGGACTAGCAACCCTTTAGAAGAAAAGGTTGGAGGGGAGTAGGGATGGTGACGAGGACACAATTTTGGAATGGCCAGAGGTTCATTTAAGCATCACAAATCATAGCAGATGGCTGTACCTGCCTACTGAGAAATACTGAATCTGCCTATTAGATGCATGTACAGGGGAGCTACAAGAAGCTGTGCTTTTTATTGGTGACTGGTTGAGTTGGCAAGGAGGAAAGGATTGAAGTTTGCTACTGGCACAAACAATTCAGTCTCTTTCCAAAGGTGAACAGGCAAAGAAAAAGCAATGTTTTTAAATTAGGAAGGAAGTTGGAACTCCAGTAAAACACTGAATAAACCTTGCCCAAACCTTTACCAAATCCAGCTTAAAAACTCAAGCATTCTTGGGTCCCAGCGTACATAAATCTGTCCTCATTTTCCACTTCCCACCATGCTGGCTTCTCATTTCTGTGTTCGATGATAAATAGAGTATGACTTCATTTCACAAAAGCATGATTTTGTCCTTAGGATAAACTGAGAGACTTGGTAAAGACTTAACAAAAGTCCTTCAAAACATCATAGGCTTTGTGGCCATTTTGTCACTCTCTGAAGAAGCAGTTGACCTCCAAAATCACAACTGCCTGGGGATGGAGAAACCAAGAAGGAGAACAAGTGGCCTCAAGCAGGCAAAGACATTTGGAGTGGGAATTTCTTAAGCTAGCATCACAGTGAAAAGAAATGCATCTTGTAAGAAACACCAGGAAATGGCAATAAACTTCAGAATGTCCTAATAGAGCCACAAAAGTGTGGTGGTCAACTCTGGATGGTCAGGGCAACACAGGGCAACAGACATAGCTGATGGGCTCATTCCACCTAACTCCTGCAAGTGTGAAGTTCATACCTCTGTAATAACTTGTGTTCCCTGAAGAAGATTGTAACAAATGCAAATGCAAGAATGTTCAGTTAGGGGGGTTTTTTACCTTATTTACAGAGACAAAACCACTTCAAAACCAGAAAAAAGAGTTCAAGTTGGAAAATATTTCTGAGGAGAAATTCTAATCCATTTTGATCAACTTCACTAAAAAAAGAAAGTACACATGAAGGAAAAAACTCCAAGTATCCTCTAGTTCCTTCCTTTCATCCTAGGAAAATAAAATGTATATTAAACGTAAATGATGATGACAGAGCATTGAATTTTTAACACGGTAACAGCTTGCTGCTGCAAGAATGTCGCAAGGAATGAGGAATCATCTCAAATACTCACATACAAATATCTGTCCATAGCATGGTACCAATTTAAAATAAATGCAATGTGGAGCATACTAACAACATTAAATGATTATAGCAAATAAATCATGCTGAATTACTGAGAAAAAAATGTGCAAAATTCTGATAAGTTTAAATGCAGATTGTCCTTGTGGGAATCAGAGCAGATGGAAAGAGATGTGGTCAGTTAAATCCTTACAGAGCTGAATCCAGTGAGGGACATAAAGAGAATGGCTGCTTCAAGTGTATCCACAGCAAAAGAAAGGTGGGCCTGCTGGTGAATCAGACAGGAGACCTGGTGAAGGACAGCATGGAAAAAGCTACAGTCAATGCTTTCTTTCCTTAGGCTTTACTGGTAAAACCAGCCTTTAGGAATGACAGGTCTCTGAGGCCAGTGGAAAAGTCTGGAGTATCCTCCTGTGAAGGAGTCTGAGGTTAGGAAACATTTAAAGACACTGTATATGCACAAGTCCATGGGACCTGATGTGGTACACCCACAAGTGCTGAGGGCACTGGCCAATGTCATTGCAAGGTCAATCTTGACCATCTTTGGAAGATGAAGATAACTGGGAAAGGTTCCTGAGGACTGGAAGAAAACAAATGTTAGTCCTGTCTTCAAGAAGGGTGAGAAGGGGGATCCAGGGAAATACAGCGTGGTCAGCTGCATCTCAGTCCCTGGGAAGCTGATGGAAAAAGCCAGAGTACTTAATGCTTTCTTTGTCTTTCCCAGTAAAACCAAACTTTAGAAATCTCTGTGATTGGATGTGGCTTCCTCCTGGAAGGGAAAAGGAAGTATGGAAGATCTAATATTGCATCAAGTAAATGGTCACTGTAGCATCCACATCTGAGGTATAAATATCTATTTAAAGTAAAAAACCAAAAGGTTGTACGATGGCAACATGAACATGTATGCAAAGGAATCGTATCACACTGCAATTTCAAGACAGAGGCATAATTCTTTCTCCCTCCACCCAGCCACCCTCTCAATTGGTTCATGCTCAGATTTATATAGATTTTAAAAATCTAAATATAATGTAATGTATAGAAATCTTTGTGCTTCAGGACATTCAGTAAGCGCCTTGGAAAAGAAATCCCTGCTCTTTACCTGAATTTAGTGTTATTAGTTCTGCTTGAAAATACACATGCATTTTGTTCCTACAATGGTTATTTGCCTTTTTTATTTTGTCAGACTCTCTTAATTATCATCATCATCATCATCACATCTAAATGCTCACGCAGGCAAGACAGCAACACATCTCTGACTGATGCAGCAGCTAGAAATTCAAGCAGCACCAACACGCCGCCTCTGCACAGTGTGAGACCCTCTGAAATTTGTGTGGACCGAGATGACCCCCTGGGCAAGGTCAGCAGGATCTCAGCCTCCTTCTTCCCAACCAGCTTAACCAATAAGCAGATTATGGGTGCACTTGTAGAGTTTCTGATTGCTTAACCCAATGAGACCCTTTCTGCATTTTGCACTCCCAGGCCCACACTGATGCTCAAGACTGCAGAGACCATTGTGTTCTTCAGAAGAAGGTGCTCAGCACTGTGCAATTATCTGCCAGAACAGATGGTTAATAGGGAACAGTCCCACATTATTATTTACCAGCCAGCTCATAAATGATGAACACTACTCTGTCACTTTCTAAATGCATGCATGTTTCATCATCATTCATTGTAAAGAGGAAAAGCCAAGTTAACTATGCACTATCAACAAATATTTGACCTTGACTATCAATGTATTAAGAAACACCTGTTAAACGCAAAGATATTTCTTCAGCAACAAAAAGGATGTTCAAAGCCTCATGCAAAATTTCTTTATTTTTAGAATAGGCAACATTAACTTTTTATCATATTTATTTTTTAGAACTAGTGATATCACTATGATTTTTCCAAACTGCAGTTTTACTTATCTGTTTATGAGGATGGAAGCTGTAATGGGAAACTGGAACAGTGCTCAGATCACACCTTAGTAGTTTCCAAAGGGTCCCAGCTCTGTGCCCTCCCACGCCACGTGTTACTGCTGTGCAGTTCTGCCTGTTTGGTCTACCTCTTTCTATGGGCAGAGACCCCTTCCACTAGATCAGGTTGCTCAAAGCCCTGTACAACCTGGCCTTGAGCACTGCCACAGATGGGGCAGCCACAGCTTCTCTGGGCAACCTGTGCTAGCGCCTCATCACCCTTACAAGGAAGAACTTCCTACTGTCTAATCTAAATCTACCCCTTTTCAGTTTAAAGCCCTTGTCCTGTCACTACATGCCCATGTAAAAAGTCCTTCTCCAGATTTCTTGTAGGCCCCCTTTGGGCACTGGAAGCTGCTCTAAGGTCTCCCCTCAGCCTTCTCTTCTACACACTGAGCAACCCCAGCTCTCTCAGCCTGTCTCCACAGGAGATGTGCTCTAGCCATCTGATCATCACTTCATCACATTACTTAACAACCGATGGGGCTAATGCAATCTTCCTTCGTAAGTATCTGAGAAAGATACTTTCTATTTGCAGTTATTTTCCTTGAAGGTAATAAACCATTTATTGTAGTAATTTTAGTAGAAACACAAGCTTTGAGTGGTACCTCTTGTCCCTGCAGCTGCCCAGTTACCTCCTCAGCCACTGGCTGTGAACTGAAGACAAGCAGGTACAAGAAGCTGAAAACAGGACACTATTATCAGGACAGCCAATGAAAGGGTAGAGGAAAATACAGAAGAAACCTGGGCTTCCTTTGAAAAAAGTGGACCAAGAAAAAACAGGCGGTGATGTTTCACTTCCCAGGTGTGGGTGAACAAGACTATTTGTATTTCTATTTCTATTTCAATCATTTATAAAACACTTTCTAAAAGGAGTTAGGCAGTGGGAAAGGACTCCCTTGCTCCATTGCTTAATCTTCCCAACACCCAAACCTAGTGACATGCCAGTTGAGTAAGAAAGTTTGAGTGTTGTCCATGTAAGATTTTCATTTTTCCTTTGATCTGATGTCAATAAAGACCTGATTATGTTCTTGCCTGATCTCCATTTCATAGGAAATGTTCTTAAAGGTTATCACTGCTCATGTGAGTGCTAAGCAATGTGTCTCTTCTGCTCCTTCCTGCTGCTGTGGCTGCATCACCAGTAATCTTCAAAAAGTCATTCTATATTGTTTCTAGTTTAGTAATTTACTGTGGTAGCAAAACATAGTCAAGGGTAGTATTTATAGGGGTAGTTAGAAGGAGATTAATTAAAGGTAATTTTGGGGAGAAAATAGTCCCATTGCTTTGAAAAATAAAATCAAGTCCATGCAGCTGTAACTGCTTTGGAAGGTTTACTCTCCCTTTAAAAGCAGATGTCTCTGATGTCATTTAATGTTGAATAAACCAGAATAGCTGGATGATATTGGAAATATGCTGTAAAAACAGATGTCAGCCAACTTGTTTTAATTCATATAAAGTACTTACAAACTCCAGAGGGTTATGGCCTCTTTTAGTTAAACTACAGAGGCTGTAACATACACTGCTTACCACTCATGAAATACTGTTCGTTAAAAGCAGCTATTTGGGGAATATTGACATTGTCCCATTCCCTGACTTTCTTGTCCGTCTTTCAACAATTCAAGGATGCTCTGTTTTTTTTTCATATGCAAAATCAGGCACAACCATGTTTGTAGTTTATTAGCAATAAGTATAATTCGAGTAAAAAATAAATCCAGTCCTTTGCAGAGGGAAGCACGCTCATGATGGAGTTTTGGGGTTCCATGTTAGCGCTCAGAAGTAGGGATCTTTGCTGCCTACAGGTGACTTAATGGCCTGAGATGAAAGTCAGTCAGTCACTGCATGGTGAAGGTCTGTGATTCCAGGTGCTATGCAGACATATTTCTGCATCTGTCAAGAGTCAAACTTGTTGTCAAATACCCTTCTTTAAGCTACCTTTAGATTTAAGGTGTTTATTTGAAGAAGATAATGATACATGGGGTCTAATAACGAACCAACTTTGAGATATAGGTATGCCAGTTAAAATGAACATTGAATATTCTACAAACTTACATTTATTGTGGTCAATGCAATGTAAACATACAGGTTTGGAGAAAATCTCTTGAGCATGGCTGAGACTTCCAAAGTTCTTGTAAGAGCAAATTCGTCTTTGATTGGCCTTTCACATTATGCTGATATAAGTTTTTCTTTCTAAAAGATAACCCCCCCTAAATGACCTCAAGCAGACCTTTTCTTCCTTTCCTCCATCCCTAAAAATCTTGTCTCACAGTGACTGCATTAAAGTTTTGGGGAATTGTAGTAGAACAAACTGGAAGAAAATGCATCCCTGGACGCCTGGGAGCTGTGACGGTGCATGAAAGATCATAATCCCAGGCCCATCATCAGAGATGGGCATGGGATAGAATATGGAAATTAGATATCTTTGCCAAAGAAGACAGGGTTTGGATGGTTTAGATACCCATATCCCTGCTTTCAGGCAGCTGAGCTGTGCCTTCCCTAGATGTCCATTTGCAGTAATGGAAACTTTGATACCTTGCTCACATAAGGACATGCATTTAGATAACTTAAATGGAACTTAATCTCATCCAACTGTTTGCATGCTTTCTAAACTGGATAAAATTACACAAAGTCAAAGGATGCCTTCAGTTGTTATGCTGAAATTAATGCCAACAAAATTATGACATTTATTTAGTCACAAAGCCAACAGATGAGGTAGGGATTTTGAGAGGGTATTTATAGAGTCACGATGATCTTGATGACTCTATTAATGTTGAAGGGTTACAACCAATATTTAAACAAAATGGTGCTACTTATGTCTTGAGGCTGCTATGACCATGGTGTGCTTTAACAGAACTTGTACTTGAGGTGACGTGGGTTGTAAGAAAGTTTCGCTGCTTTCAAAGTGTACCTGTAACATCTGATGGTCACTTTGACTGTCCAGCCAAGCCAGCAGGCAGGAATGCCACTGCCAGCAAGCTTCTGTTTTCAGTGACTGCTTCCTTGAACCCAGCAATAAGGAGGGCTAACTTTACCCCATGGATTTTGGTGAACTTTTGACACTCAATACAGCTCTGGTTTGACTTCTCAGAAACATGTCTGGCAAAAGCATCACGTTTTAAAAGGGGCCTGTCTAGTCTCAGCCTAATTTGCTGTCTGAAAACAGCAGCACTGAAATTCTCAGAGGGGTTTATCCCATTTCTACACAAGGAGGAAGAGGCATCTCTCCCCTAGCAGTGCAGAGCTCCTGTCAGCCTCAGCAAAAGAGCTGCTTCCCTGGAGAAACCACTCCTCAATGAGCAGATATTGCTGTGGAGCACCAACCCTTGTAAAACCAGCTTAAAACTGCATTTTTATTTTAAAAATGTATGCAACAAATACTTCACTCTACATATCATCATTGATCTGTAATTCAGCTTCTCTCTGATCTATTTCTAGGCAAAGTAGGGATGAAAATAGCACTTCATATAACCCTGATGAAAGCATCTGTCAAATAGCAGGAAAGAAATAAGTACGAGAGACTTGTTAATAAAACAGTAAAATATCCGGAAACACAGCATGACAACGAGGGAGCCTGGTGCTCTAATTAAACCATCTGCTTTTAAAATTGGCTTCCTATAATGACCAGCTTAAGAGCTGGGGCATCCCTGTGTGTCACTGAGCTGAGCCTCCTGGACCCACCTCCATCAGTCTTTCCCTGGGCAGGAAGCCATCGTCATCCACACCAGCTGTCTCACACGGCGTAAAACAGCCCCTAAAACCATCATCCTCATGCAGGAGCACTCCAGAGAGGGGATCCTATGCCAGAAGTGTGTTGTCACATGAGATGGGTGCATTTCTGCCTCGTCCATACATCTTCTTCAGTAGGATCCATGCTAGAACAGCATCTGACAGCCAATCATTTTGTGGAGTAGCCTTTCTCTTTCCACCCATCGGTAAAACTTCCCTTGGTCCAAGGACAGAAGTTACTGGCTGGTTTGTAAAGTGAAATGATAAAGATTTGGGGGGGTTGTCCCAGGGCACAACTGGAAGAACTTTGCAAACTTAAAGCTTTGTGAAGAAGTCAGTCCCTGTGTCATCCAGCTCTACTGGAACACTGCCAGGTGTCCACGGCCCGGTTTATTTTCCAGACAGCTTTATTGAAGATGAACAGGTTTTCCCACTTTGTTCCCATTGTGGTTCTCTGCTGCTCCTGGCATGGTGTGCAAGGGCAGCAAAAAGGCTACCTCTGACATCACAGGCATGGGGACCATGTTTACTGATTGCCTCATTTAACTGGACATCCTTCATCAATAAAATAGGATAGAATAAAATAGAATAAAATAAAATAAAATAAAATAAAATGTCAAATAAAATAAAATAATCCACTGAGGTCCACTGCTTGAAAAAGCAAACGGGTAAGAGCCCCCCCACCTGCAAAGGAAGCAGTAATAGGGGTAGCTGAGGGGAGCACTTCTCAGCCAACATGCAGAGAGAGCTGCTGGGAAGCAGTGGCACAGGTTGCACCTACTGCATTACCTACCCCCACTGACCTCAGCCCTGCAAATCCATGTTGGAAGCATGGAAAAAGCTAATTAAATGCAACACTTAATTAAAATCCCTCTAAAAAAATTTATTAGCTTTGTGCAAAACAGTCTACTCATCCATTTACTGTTCTGCTCAGTCTGTTTATGAGGGTAGCCTGTTCAGTAGTGCAGGAAAACAAAGGTGTGCGGTAATCCACTGATCCTGGGAAATTGCCCGATTAAGTGCCAGTTTGGCACAGTCTAAGCAGGGCAATGAGCTGTTGCACGTGTGCTCAGCCACACTGAGAGGAATCCCAGGACACCAGGTTGGAAGCGACCTCAAGGATCATCTGCTCAAACCTTTCTTGGCAACAACAGTGTAGACTACATGTCCGAGCACCCTGTCCAGCTGAATCTTAAAAGTGTTCAGTGCTGGGGAGTCCACCACTTCCTTGTGGAGATACTTCCAATGGCTCACTGTACTCATTGTGAAAATTTTTCCTCTTGTGTCCAGTCAGAATCTCCGCAGGAGTAACTTGTGCCATTACCCCATGTCTTTTCCATGTGACTCCTTGTGAAAAGGGTCTCTATTTTCTTTGCACCAAGCCTTCACTGGAACACGGTGATAAGGTCTCCTCCAAGCCTTCTTTTATTCAGGCTGAACAAACCCAGTTCTCTCAGCCTTTCCTCACATGTCAGGCTTCCCATCCTTTGTTCATCTTTATGGCCCTTCTCTGGACCCTCTCCAGCCTCTCCACTTCTTTTTTGCATAGTGGGGACCAAAACTGAACACAGTATTCCAGGTGTGGCCTGAAAAGCGCTATGTAGAGTTGGATAATAACATCTTTATCTCTGCTAGTGATGCCCTTGTTGATGCAAAAGCACCTCCTTGGCTTGAAGTGATTACTGATCACCTTCTGGGGCAAGAGGAACCGGACCAGCTCAAAGAGCTGCAAACAACTCAAACTAATCCCACTAAAGCTTTCTGGAAATGGTATGAATTGCTGTTTCAGCCTCTTCAGTTGTTTCCTACATCTGCAAAAGCTTGGTGCTGGCAGAAAGACACAGAGAAAGTGGCTTGTCTATAATAACTTTCACCTTCATCCTCATTAGATGTGTCAGGAGGAGGAGCCTACAGTGAAAAGGTAGCTAAAATGAAAACTAATTTCCGAGGAGCCTCTCTACTTATTTTCTTTAATTTAAAAAGCAGGTTTACCTTGCATTAACAGGGGCTTGAACAACATATTCTTTATGGGCAGGAATAAAGTATTCATAATACAAATGGATGACAACAGGATCCTGTAACACTTCTGGTTCCATCTCCAACCACAGGGACCCCATCCAGCTCCCCAGCCCATCAAAGTGGGGCAGCAGATGCACCTTGCAGCAGAGCTTGTACCATGCAGTGCCCAGCAGCATCCCACAGCCTCCTGCTGACACCAAGCTCAGTGCTCATGGACCCTGGCATTGGAGCTGTGGGGCTCTGCTGTTGCCTGCCCTCCCTCAGCAGGCCGGGTAAAGCCCATGGGCTTCATGGTCATGGTGGGTGATGGCAGCAGCCTGCGTGTTCCCCATCAGGAAATGTCCACTGCTGCCAGTTGTTACACTTGGTCTCAGATTTTTTGTGTTTGCTGGGGAGAAGAAGACGAGAAGGCACCCCGTAGATGATTAATATAGAGTTTAGGTCATATGTAGCCCTGAGAGGATGTTGAGCAGGTAAAGAAGATCCTGTAAAGTTACAGTGACCAAAATTCTGCCCAGGCTTTAGCTGGGAAAAACTGCTGAAGTAGTACCGTATTCACCATGTCATCTTTCATTCTCAGTGATTTTAGGACATATGCAACACTGTTTTTCTGATTATTATTAGCCATAAAAGCATCTGTCCCATTGGGATTTGAAGACCATAAACTTCGTAATACCTTTTGGGGCAGTGATGGATCTGCTCCATGGGGCTTTGGCTAACAGGGTGAGAGGTGTTTTCAGATGAGTGGTGCTTTGTAATGACAATTGATAATACTGAAAAGAAGATAACCAAGATGTTTGTTATATTTGCCCTTGTCAAATACCCCAAATTACCCCCAAATATATCAATAACCACTTGGCTGGTGACAAAAGGCATGGAGGCCAACGTGAAGTTAGGGAGTGTGGCAAAGGCATGGAGGTTGCATTTGAAGACACGCAAGGTGTAAAGAGAGAAGACTGGAAAACACACTGATGAACACACTGGAAGTCCAGGTAGGATGGTATAACAAGGGAGAGAATTCAGTTGAGAGCAGGTTGGAGCAGGCACCACAAGAGTGGTTTTGAGGGCGAACACAGTGATTTTGGCTTGATGTGCAGGAAAGGCTGGCAGCAGGACTACCCCGAGGGTTGGCAGCAGGAGCCGGCAGAGGAGCGGGGATGGGAGATCCTGAGCCCCACGCAGCAACAGCAGGCAGCATGTGGCTGCTGAAGAGCAGGAGGAAGACTCTGTACATGCTCTGGGAAAAGTGGCCACTGCCCTTATCCTGCTTGCCACAGCACACACAAATAAAGCCAGGACTGCAACAGGCTCCTTAAAACAGGTTTTTATGCCAGGGTAACTGCAGTATGCCATGGAGAGTCATGCTCCTTGTTCAAGTCTGTGGGGAATTAGGATTTACCTTCACTGACTTTTTTTAATATATATACCTATATATTAAACTGAAATGAATTTTAGAAAGATACTCATGGCGTTTCCAAGATCTGCATTTCACTCTGCACCTGGTGTAAATTTGAGGAGCACATCCCCGGCTATTGAGTTTTCTGACACCTTTGAATTAATTGAAGGTTAAAGTCTGCCAAGAGAATGTTTGATTCATGTATTTAGCAAGTTCTTTCATTTGCCCACACAAAATGCCCAAGAAATATGGTAAATTGAAGCAATAGCTCGGTCAGGATGAAAATGAGAAACTGTTAAATTTCGACACTTCTGCCAAGACGAGAAAGCAAGCATGAGGATCATCTCTAAATCATGAATTCTGCTAGTGAAATAATTGAAGAGCTCCTTCTGGGTTTGCTTCATGGAGTAAACCCATGCTATTGTACAGAGGAGATCTCCTCATCCCAGGGCTCTCAGTTGCCCCTGGACATCAGTGGTACCAGCAGCAGAACTGGACTTCGCACTGGCTCACTCAGTTCCACCTTAGTGTTGCCAAGGCAGTAGAGAAAACCACCATGGAAGCACACATGCCAGGAAATTCCTGTAAGGGAGACTTACAAAAGGACAGCGAGCGCAATGGAGATAAGCTGGGCATGAATAAACTTCAACTGAAATTTGGAAGAAAGTTCACTCTTCAGTGCAGGAGAAGCGGGATTTTGAGACAATCTTCCACATGGCAGAGCAAAGCCAGGAAAACAAACCCACAGGAAAATAATTTCAACCCAGACCCAGTTTGGTGCTTTTAGCTACAATTGGTGGTTTTATGAAACAGACTGTGACAACAGAAATGCAGAGGATTTTCCTCCATGACCCAAGAGATCTCCTCTAGGTTGACTATTTAATGCAGACCATGAAATCTCTTTGCACCAAAATGCCACCACCCCTGTAAGTTTCTGTAGGTCTAATTGGGTTTGATGGATACCCATGCTTTGCTTAGAGAAAATGCTCCAGAGAACATGAAATGGCCACTTAGGCCCTAAGTATTATAGTCCAGCTGGAGCAGTACTGATGCTACAGCAATTTACCTTAATGACTCAAGAGCATATTTCATGGCAATGCTGTGTAGCTGTCCTGACCTAAAAGCCCTCTCATGGCTTAAACTTAAATTTATGCCGCTCACAGAAGACATCAAAAAGAAAAAAGCATATCCAACAAATCCAGGAAGAAACCCAGAAGGATTTAAAGCTACGAAAACACAGAGAAGAAAATGTGTTGAAGGAAAATTACACTAGAGGAGCAAATGATTGCAGAAGTCTCATAGCAGGAAGACCATTAGCTCAGGAGTCAGCAGTGAAAGACATTATCAGCCATTACTTGGGTGCAGCACTGGCCCCTCCACTGGTATGTGCTCAGAGGGCTACAGCCATCTCCGCAAGCAGCTTTGCTGTCTCTGGAGATGTCATATGGCCATGTCATCGCTGCGGATGGGTAACGTCACCAAAGGGCTCCATAAGGGCCATTCCCAGCAGAGACAGTCATTTGTCAACAGCTGAAAGAAGACAGTATGTGTATGTTGGCAAAGGAAGCTGGGGCAGAAAGAATGGGATGCCTGTCCAGTTAGAGCTTTAATTGGACAACTGACAAATTAAAATGTTATGTCTTTGAAACACATCAGTATGCTGATCATATCATGCTAAAGAGCGATCCAGTTTTCTCACTTCTCACATACAAAAGGGTGGTCAGTACGTCAACCATCTCTGCTTCCTCACACCTACATTCTTCCCACCTCCTCACTTTAAGGATATAAAACTGAAATTAAGAGCAGCTAAGGGAAACAGAAGGGAAAAGCTGCTAGCAATGCTTCACCCCTGGCTGCAGGCTCCACAAGACGGATTTTGCAGATGGAGGTTCAGGATAAACTGGTGTTTATGTGCTGTGAGGCCAGGAGCCACATGGCAGCTGCACCCACAGCATCTCCAGTGCTGTGTGTGCCATCTGTGCAGCTTTGCCCTGTGGAAGAAAAGATGTCACATGAACTGGCAGGGAAGGAAGAAAATTGGTTGGAGTTATTTTGGAGATGCAAAAGCCATCAAATCTGGTAATTATCCTTTTCCTACCAGGAAGGCATGTGCTGGAAGTATTAAATGACAAGGAAGGATGAGCTAGCAATGGCTGGAGAAACAGCTTGGGACAGACCAGACATGCTGTCTTCAGCAAACCTCACCTGCCGCAGTGCCGTTTTCTTCTCCTGGCCTTGCCCACAGGTACTTGATCACCCTCTGCGGGTTTCTCTCATACCAGCACTGATCTGCTTCTGACTCATTTGGTCACACACCAGTGAAACAAATCCCTACTGCACAGGTGCATCGTCCCTCTGGGAAGCAGAGGGAAAAGCAGTTGTGGCTTTTGTTTGGCAGCCAGGGCTGGAAGTCCTGTATGGTGTTAGCTCTGGCACTTCACAGTGAGGTATCTGCAAAAGCTTGCTGATCCTCATTGCTGCTCGCACAAATAAATGAGGCAAAAAAGACAAGTTACTGATGATTGTTTTCCTTTTGGTTCCCAGCAGAATAACTTGGTCTGCCAAGTTTATTTCTGGAAGGTGCTGCAATGGAGAGACATGCAGGCTCAGCTTGTGGTTTACACATTCTGATGTTCATTGATCTCAGTGGAACTGCCCTTGATCCCCGAAGAGGTGCAAAGAAAAGGTAAGCACATTTACTGTGCAGCTTAGTTACGGGAGATGGTGGCTGGGTCTGAAGGAAGGGTATGATCACTGGGGCTTGAGAGGCACAGAATTAGCATGCTGTTTATTCCCGTTGTGTGAAAACACCTTCTCTCTCAAGCAGCAGACAGCCTTCTAAACACAATTCTCCAGGACTGCAGCAGACCTTTTCTTTAGGGTGTTAGTTCCTTAATCCTGTAAATTTCTAATGTTTCCCAAATTCATCAGGGGATTGAATAGCATGCAGTGGTCACCTTTAAAGTAATCAGTGGATGGAGGATTTGCAGCCAGAACCAAGTTTGCCTGTCCTGCATTGTGCAGCCTGGCGGAGGTTACTTCAGATGACAGCATGAAAGCACCTTCAGTGATAGCTTGGTTGAAGTCTCTGGAATGAATAGGTCAGGTCCTTCTGGAGCCTAAAAAACAAATCAAGTTAATGGGCCAGTTCAGAAGAACCTTCTCAAAGGCCAGACTGACAGCTTGAGGTGGGAATGAGGAGGTATAGTAAGACTGGTAGGCACAAATGTGTGCAAACACAGCAATGACTTTCAAGCATTTTGCTCACTGGTGCTCCCCTGCCTCAGGGAGCACATGCAGAGCTGGGATGGATGGGAAGATGACAGCTAGTGACAAAGCATCCTGACCATGCTACCTCTGCCTGCTGACTGACCTCAGCGTTCTCTCGGGCAGTCATGTAGGAGGAATGGCAGCACCACGAGTTTACACACAGAGCACAGGACGGATGCTACACGAGCAGTGACACAGAACACCTCTTTGTCCTCCTCTCTGGAAATCAAGACATTTCCATCCACCCCTGCAGCAAAATCTGGCTGCTTTTACCCACCGTAACACAGCAGCTGAGCTGCTACATCTCTGCTCACTTCAGAGAACTGCTGCTATCGATCCTACATCAGCTGAGGATCTCATTTCAAGGATTTCAGGATTGCCTTCCCCATCCACATCTCCTTTACTCATTCTGTCTTAGAGTAGGTGGCACAGAGCACCTCACTCCAGGGTGCAGAAGAATGGGTAGAGCTTTTTAAGCAGTGCTCACGCTAGAGATAATGGACAAGTTTCAGACAGGTATTAAAAACCACATACTAGCCTGTTAGTCAAGGGAAGTCCATCATGATGCAAACATGTACCTTTGGTCAGCCACTTACTGGGTAAAACATATTTAAATACCTTCTATGGATCAGCAAATTGGGGAGGCAAACCAGAAACTCACACTCCTTTCAGACAAGAAAAAGCAGCACCTCTGAAGGTTTCAACCCTAGAAGCAAAACTCTCAGGTGTGAAAACTTCCTGGGCCCTCTGTTCAAGCCACCCCAAAGTACCTGTCACTTTTTTTACCAGCTAAGCTCAGTGCAAAAATGGAAGACAATAAAACATCTCTTGGTTTGGGTTGGGTTCTTTCTTTACTACTATTTACCTGGGGAGGACCTAGACCCTAACCGGGTAGGTGTCCTGCATATTGCAATTCCCACTGAGCCAGCAGGGTCAAAGCCACTTAGCATCTCAGAGAATCAGGCTCACTCATCGTAGGCGAGGAGCTCTGCAGTGTCCCCTTCTGCAGGGGCTGCTGGAACCAAAGCACCAGGCTGTCACTAGAGGGAGCTGCAGCAAGAATAAAGACTCGTCTTTTGTCGTTTGGCAGTCGCAACACAGTACACAATTTTTGAGTTACAATTTTTATTAGACGAACATGGTTTCAATATATTACGTGTACACGGCCTAGGATGCAACATGCTCCCTCCCCCACTGAGTTACAAAACACTGATGCCATGAAGGTGAACAGTAACTCTGCATTTGTGACCTCACAGGGTGGGACAGGAGCCAGGAATAGAAGCTTTGCACGCAGGTGGGTCTACGCAGGATAGGATGAGGCACATTAGGAAGAGGTAAAGAATAGGAAGAAGAGATTAAGCTGGATCTGCCCTGGCTGAAGGACTGCTATCAATAAGCTGTTCTCCATTTCCCCTCCCAAATTCCTTAGGGAGCAGGAGGATGATGGCTAGGTCATGATGCAGCTGGAGCCCCGTGGAGAGCAGCACTGCGTGGTTGCACACATGCACTGTCAGCCAAGGGCCCATGTGAGAACCACTGCTCAGGGCGCCGTGGGCCATTCTGCACCATATCTTCTGCTCCTGTCCTCTGAGCAGGGCAAACACGTGGGGCTCCCTCCTACTCCTTCCACTGCTTGTGCCAGGGTCTAGTGAAATCAGTAGACAAGTCTGATAAGGCAAGTGCAAATGCCTAAGGGGATTTAGCACTTGCCTGGTGATGCCCGCTCTTGCACTCCTGTAAAATGCCACAAGGCACTGCCTACAATCTCATGGTCCTACTTCTGAATCATGGTATTCCCAGAACTGGACTCCCTAAGTAAATGGCCTGATGGGGAGACAGAGCAGGGAAGAGATACAAGAAATCCACTGAAAGCTTGGTAGTTCCACTTCATTTCAGCAATAGCACTTGGGCTGCTCAACCCTCGAATCAGGTAGTTATTTTAAAGTGTAAACATGGATTTAGGGGCTTTACTCCTGGTCCACTTCCCTTGGAAGGTTTGGTTCAAGACAGTCAACAAAAAGGAAAAGGAAAGAATACAAAAAAGCCACACTAAGACAAATCCAGAGTCCAGCAGACTCACCAAAAACTGTTTCAGCTTTACAAAGCATGTGTTCTTTGACTCAGGCCTCAAAATCAATGTACTGTGTTATTAAAAAAATAGCAATATAGAAACTACCCCTTTCCTAGTTCAAAGTTTAAGCACATGTAAGAAGACCCTACAGAAACAGTCCTCTTTCTGGCAAGGCACTATCCAGTAGTGTGTGGCACAAACAAAAACACCTCTATCAAAGCCACTGATACAGTGAATGTGCGCATGCACGTCAGCCCACACAACAACTTCAGCTAGGTACAAAGGTTTACAGTTTAATTCACACTACTCTCCCTTTTAAAAAACACAGGGTAGTTACAAGTATTAGCTAAAAAATAGGATCATTTGGTTCTCATATGCATATGCAAGTATTTTAAACAGAATAAAGAATTTGTTATTCCTTTCAATAAATGGCTCTATTTTCCACAGACCTTTTCAGTTACCTGATAGCTACATTTCTTTATTACAAAACTGGTTTAAAAAATCCCACATCATCTTGTGTAACAAATTAGAACTCTACTTGCTTTAATTACAAAAATAAGGCTGTCACACAATAGACCAAATTCACATTCAAGCAACGTATATACTTTCTTTTTCCCTCTTAAACTAGCCACTTAAAATTCAAATGCTCTAAGGGACTTACACTGCCAATCCATGCATGCAAGCAGGATACCTTTGGAGCTAATGCTGTCCTCCATACAACCGATTATGCCCACATGCGTGCTCTGAAATAAGCTAGGATTACCTACCTACCTCTCCACTGAACAGGAGGCTTCTATTCTACAATTATCAAAGTTCAAGAGGAATTTTGTGAAACTAATTTAAACCCTAGAGAAATCAGTGTGGTTTTGCCTTTCACATCAGTAAACCTGCGATTTTCCCAGGATTACTCACGTATATATACTTACACACTTACGTAAGTCTTTCGAAACTGGGGCTGCAGGCAGTTCTCAAAGTTTACAATGTATCAAGTACATGATAAATCCAGGATGGCTTCTCTGTAATCAACTGTGTAATTATGTAAAATTGTATTCATTGGAAAATATACTTTTTTTTTTTTTTTGAAGTTTTTTTAGGAATAGTTATATTGAACTCGGTGAAGGCAACAACATACAGCTCCACCCCATGTCACATTCCCTTCCTATAATGAGCTTCAAGTCTCATTAAAATGTGGGACTGGTGACAAGAACATCACAATAACTTACAACAGATAACATATTCTTTAAAATGCACATGCATACATATATGTTTATGCATGTATATATATATGGATGCATGTGCATGTTATCAGCTCAAATTCAGGATTCCTGTAGAGAAGGTGCTGCAGCTAAGATTTTGACTGGTAAGTACATCCATGGACTTGAAATCTGTGTGTGCTCCATCTAACCCTTTCACTGAACAGAGAAGGCACCAGAGGATCCAAAGTGAAATTGATCTATGGATGGACTCCTTTAACATCTCCTTTTTTAAAGTTTTCTTGCCTTTGTACTAGAGGGAAAAGCCACACAACTGTAAGCAGTTTGTAGCTGAGACAACAAGAACAAGAAGGTAACCTGTTCTTCACTGTAGCAACTGGCAGTCATGAACACTGTTCATGTCATGACCCCTGTTCATGTCATGACCCTGTAGTTGTAAGCTGTTCTCAAGAATCTAAGAGGCTACAGTTCTATTGTTCAGCATCTTCAGCAGGAACCTGGATGATGACCTAGTGGGAACCCTCAGCAAGGCTGTGAATGACACCTGAACCTGGTTCAGTGGTTGGTGGAGCTGGCAGAGCTTCAGTCCAGTGGCATCTTAATAATGATGAAGTATCAGTATGGGCTGGGAAGTAACTGACAGAGTAATACTCCTGCTGAAGGGACCTGGGGATTTTAGTGAATGCCAGGTTGATCATAAGCCAGCAATGTACTCACTGCAGAAAGGGGAAAGCATGCAGTGCGCTACTTCAGAAGTGTGGCCTGCTGGCTGAGGAAAGTTGTTATCCCCCTGGCCACATCTGTAATATTGGTTTGGGATCTTCTTCTAGTTCATGAAGGATATGAACAAACTGGAAAGAATAGCCTTCCACCAAAGCACAACAGGCAGGGGCCTAAAGCAAGCAGCCTGTGAGGAAAGGCTGAGGACAGTTTTGTTTTGTCTCGTAAGAAGAAGGCTGATGGATGATCTAATGGTAGCTTAGGACTAATTTGAGATACAAAAAGGCTGGTGCCAATCTCTTCCTGTGAGTGCCAGAAAACATAGCAAAGGCAAAAGCCGCAAATTACAGCCTCGGAGCTGAAGCTGGATATTAAAAGAAAGTTTTCAGTAGGAAAGTGAGGCAGCACTGGCACAGGTTACCTAGTGGGTTACAAGGTCTTCATAGCTGGATATTTTTAACACTGTGCTAGACAAACACGTATCTGATCCGACCTACTGTGGTGTTAGCCTGGATTTTGACAGTTCTGGGACAGATGACCTCCAGCCGTCCCTTCCAGTTAACATGTCTCATATGCCATGGTTACTGATTTTAACAGAACATGTTAAATATTTGTTGCACAAGCAGTGTTGCTTTCTGACACTTTTTACGAGTTTGGCTTCCTTCAAGCCACACAGTCTGAGTAATGCTATGACTGCAAAGAAGCTTTCCCACACAATGGTTGCCTTTTTTTACCCAAAGACATAAGGACATTTATTGGAATGGCACTACCCTGTCATTATGAAATCACTTCAGTAAAAGCTACATCACAGCATAGCTGTTATTTTCATAGCCAGACTTGATTCAAAATGCATAATGCAGTTTGACTGTTGTCTAGAATGTATTTTGGAATGGTTATTGGCAAGTCACAGGCCTAAGTTCTACTATGAGCATCAATGCAGTCCTGCTGGAATAATCTCCATGTCCTTTACTTGACCCTTGCTCCTCAGCTGAGCTGACCATTGTGGCTTCATCCAGCAGAGCACACGCTTAGCTTTCTCACTGTCTTTGAGGCACCTTCACATTTCCATACCTGGGGATACAACAAGGATAACAGCTAGGTGAGTTAGGTGTGCTCTTGTTCCATGATAAAGAGTTTAACCGTCCATGGGACTATGCCCTGGCTTTGAAAGTACCTCCTGACTCTCATGTGGCTGATGGTGGAGCTGTGTGTTATTGAAGGTAAACTCAAGGATTTGGCAAAATTTCATTTTAAGACTGTCTAACTATAAAGCTCCAACTTTGGATGTTAAGTTTTCTCAGTTAAGCAATAACTTAATATTATCATTAGCTACAAGATCTCTTCTTCTGAACTACTCAGTATTTTTCATCAAATGTTTTTCTGCACATTTCACCTCCACTTGGAACCATGTCAAAATATTTCACTTTGGCACCGTCTCCATAATAACAACTGTTTTTGAACAGTCAGTTGCAATGTGCATCATTAGACAAATTGAGTTTTCATGAACATGGTTAGCAGCCCATGTTTCTTACAACAAACATGATCTAGCATAAACATCACAATAAATAAATGTAGAGGAAAAATACAGCAGTTACTGGCTTACACAGAGATCTTAAGATTGACAATTTTTACCTTCTAGATCATAACCAGCACAAACATTCTAATAACCACCAGCATTTTAATTATCATGAGGAGCTAACTTCAAGTACAGTAGCTGGAAGAATTAAAAAAGGTGAGGAATATGACTACATAAGTATATCCATGAACAACAGAAGCCCTACTCTTCCACTCCTTATTCTCAAACACAGGTGTCTGTTAGAGTATCAGTGCTAGTTGCAAAAGCAATCCAAAGACGAAAATGAAACATCAACAAGTATTTTTAAAAAGGAAGATGAGTAGCCCAGTCTTAATCCTGTTTCATATGTGTTATTAACTCCACATTGTTGGAGAGCACCGTCTCACGGCAAGCAGACTACTACTAATGATACATGTTTGCTCTATCACAGTGATCCATTAGGAAAGCTGTTGTGTGCTGAAGAACAGGGTCATTCATCCAGATGTGCTTGTCCATACTTCAAGTAGGATTTCTATGGTTCTGACTCCTATTTGAAAGAAAAGCGGAAAAGAAAAAGATCATTAATGCTTCTCTCCCATGTCTGTGACCTTTGCATGTAAAGTGCCCCTAACCATGGTCCTAACACAGCAGCTGAGGATTCATCATCACTCTGAAGTACTACCAGACAGAAGCAGTGATCTGGCTAAGTTTATAATGTCTAGAACAGGTAGGAACAGAGCTGCATAGAAGCTATTTCTGATTGCAGTAGCACATCAGCTTTTTCCTAGAGCTAGTTCTTCAAGGCTGTCAAAATAACCTGCTTTTGCAGTGCCCTGCTGAGGGTCCCCACAGTCCTGTCCCTCAAGGAGTCAGAAATAAATGAATTCCTGGCAGAAAAGGAACTCTATACAAGAGCTACCTTCCAGGCCTGAAGCAGTACTACTACCAAACACAGCTGTGCCTATAGTAGTCAAGGGAAGAAAAATCCTCCCCTACATGTCTGACCTACTGTCAAAAGGTGCATCATACAGTCTCTGAATAAGTGTCCAGGCTTCCATAAGGCAATAAAATCTCCTCTATCATACTGCCCTCAAAAGAAAGATGTTATCTGGCTTTGTGTCCTGACCTGTATATATGTATTTGTTAAAACTGAATTCTTTTCCAAAAAGCTGATGTAACTCCTGACTGCTTCAGCATTTCAGCATTTTGTTTAAAAATGCATTAATGCCTAATGAATAAATGGCTGGTTGAGCCATTATGCCAGGCTGGCCCTGTAAAATGATGTTTTGATGGCATGAACTGCAGGTATTCCAGTGATTAAGATCCTACTTCTGTCTCCTGTAATAATTAAGTAAGTTGCTTCCAACTTAGATTGGTAATGTGAAGGAGAAAGTATTCATTAAACTTCATTTATCTGCTGTCTCAGATTAACTCCCCTGTATATGCTTGGTTTCATTTAAAATGCTTTGCTTTTCATGGCAACTGTTTCAATTACCTCATTAGCATGAAGCTGATATGGACAAGGTATAAATCAGAGCAGCTCTACATCAAAAGCACAAAGTTCTTTCAGTTCAAAGCAAATTCAATCTCACTTTATTTCAAAAACTCCATGAAAAATCTACACCAACCTTTGATGCCAAAGTAGGTTTCAGTCTGAGGAAGGAGAAGACAGTGTTGCTCTCCTTTGATTCAAAAAATCCATCATAATCCTAGAGAGCAAAAAAAAGATGAGACAACATTGTATTCGTGTTTTCCTGATTATCTTGCCACACCATGCATTGGTCTAAAGGGTGATAATGTTCAGGAAAATACTGATACCTACCCATATTTTCCTATGCAAATCTGAAAGTTATTCTAAACTGCACAGGTATCACCAACCACAGTGGCAAAGAAAAACACAAAAATTCTCTAACCTACACCACCTTTCACTACTTTATTTGATAGGAAAACATAAATGTGGACTTGCATTAAAAGGAAATCTATTGTGGGTACGTTTTAACAGTATTCAAGTGTCTAACAACACAAATAAGTCTCTGACTGTGTTTGCAATTTGCATTTTAGCAAACAAAATACTTCATAACATGCAAACCTCCAAGAAGTCCTAAGGCAGCTGAACTTATTTCTTGTGTGGTGGAACAGAGACTTCATCAGCAATTACATCTCAGCCTTGGACAACCACATAGTTAAATATAAAATGTTACCATAAAGAAACTCATTGTATAGAAAGATAAAAAACAAGTTTCATTATCATGATCAAGTTTCTTTTAGATTTCATTTGCTTAATATCAGGTTCTGATGTCAAAGTGTTACTACTGCATTGGAGACCTGCTACTCTTCTATCATAAGATGAGCTGACAATATTCAGTTTTCAAGGGAAAAAGAGAAAACCAGAGCAGTTTAGTAAATGGATGTGGCATATGGCAAGGAGCCAGGAAGTTTCAGGTTCTCTTTGCGGTTTGGCAAAGATTTCCTGTATGACCACTAGCAAACAATAAAGCACCCAGTTCAGACTCCTTCCCTCCACCACATAACTGCAGAGCTGAAATATTAATCCTCATTTAACCACTTCTGACATGTAAAATACTCTGTAAATGTCAGGAAATTTCAGGTATGTGCTCATCAATACATCGTAATTATCTCTAAATATCTAAGATTAGTCATTATGCTTAACTTGAAAGCATTCAACAAGAGAAATGCCTTTAAATATTGACTGTGCACCTACATGCTTTCAATACAGAATATTAACAGGCAGCCCTGGTGCCCCTGCATGCTTTCCATCTGTGTAACAGACAGTCCCAATGCACCTGACCCACAAAGTTAGCACTTCTTTGGCTCCTAAGAATTCATCTCATACTTTTTGAGAGCTCATCTCATTGTTACAGTTTCAGGCGCTTTCCCCTCAATTTTTCCCCAGCAGCAGCTGCTTTGCCCACTTGTCACTTTCCACTCCCGCCTTCCCTTGAACCTGTAACTTCACAAACTACCCCACAATCACATGGTTGCTCTAATTGAAAAGCAGAAATCTTTCTCTGACCTGGCTTTTCTTGGAAGGCTGTCATAGGATATGCAAAGATTAGGAACCTTCTTCTGTCTTCCATCCACAGTTTACTCATGCCTAGCCAATATCCACTTGTGGTTACATGTTGGCTTCTCAGATCCTAAGCAAGAAGCAAAAATGGTCTGGGCAAGCGTTCTGCTTCCCAGTATTCCTCTGGGTCTTCACAATGCAGTGTGAATCCCTGAATAGCCCTTCATCCCACTTGCCAGCCCCACTTATAAGATATACCAAATTATATCCTTGCAGAAGGATGGTTGGTATTTTGTGAAATAACTTTGCAAGGAAAGTGTGTACTTGCAGATGAAGACTTCTCTTTGTTCTCTTTTTTTCTCTCCACCAACATAAAATAAAAGATTGTTTGGACAGAAAAGTCCCAGTCAACATAGCAAAGATAATACACCTCCCACAAGATCCATAACCATCCTCCAGATGTGCAGAATTTCTCTTAAAATCTCTATGGCACACTAGCCAAATATGCTTTACCAGCATTTCCAAAATGATACACTGCTATACCAGTGTGCAACACATCTGTTCTAGCAAAGTGATACTCTGCAGCTCCATTATCATTCGAATACCCTCACCCCAGAAAAAGCAGAGCAGCACAGAGGCAGTTTCCCAACCGATCCCTCTACAATAACAGCATCAGCTCTGAAAGACAGAGAGGCCAGCAGGAGTGTATGGTGGTCATCAGGCCTCAGACATATTAGCTGACATGAGTAGAAAGAGTAAACCTTAAAATGGCTTTTTGTCATCATCTTCTTAAAACATGGCAAAGTGCTGTGCTATAGACTAGGGCAATAAGTCAGTATTCCAGGACTAAGCTTTCTGTCTACTGATCCTTCCAGCTTTCATACACATACATATCTATGTACATATAGAGAGAGAGTGCACACATATTTCTTCTGTGTGGTTTTCAGTTACATGGTTGTCTCCATGTGTGATACATCATTTCCAATGAATACCATCTACTCATTCCACATTATGGGAAGAGTGAAGTTTATTTGCTTTCACTGACAGGGGGATGAAACATATCAAGGAATAAAACAGTTCTGGTGCAAAGGAAGGTAGAATCTCCTGCAATGTTCAGCATCATAGACTGAAAAAGAGACTTTGTAGACAGATGCTGCTTATCATTATGAGCACAGAACTACTACCATTACTGTTTAAAATGCTAACATATTAGACACAGTTTTATGTTTCCTCCCTGTTAATTTTAGGTATGGTCTGTTCTAAGTTAATTTCAAAGTTAGGAACTTTGAAATTAAACATATAATTAAACAGAGGAAATAGTCACCCTTACATCAATTTAAAAAATCATTAACAGTGATGAACTTATGCTAACTTCTTAAGTAACATAAATTTATTATTAACAGCTAGAAAGTAAAACCACATAAAACAGCCAGACGTCACAACTAAGCCATGGCATAAGCTGAAATAGTACTGAAAGCAACCCCAACAATGCTATGAATTAAAAAGGGCCAATGTAACGATTGAATACCTAGAGGAGTAGTAAGTAGTACTGAAGCTCTGCAGAAGGATGTTTGATTAAGCCCTTAACCTCTATAAACAAGGCTTGAAAAACTGCACATATGGTGTTAAACCTGGAAAAGGTCCAGTGTGATTCTGCTAAAGCAGACAAAAAGCCATGAGGGACACAAGCTATATAAGCTACCACATGTGAAGATGGCACGTGATCTAACTGAGAAATAACCTTAATTTTCTCCACTGGGTTCATCTACAAGTAAAACACACTGTCTCTGGAGTTGAAGGTAGGACAGCAGTGGTTGAGTACAACCCACAGCAAGAAGAACAGCCCCCCCCCCCCCCCCTAACAACAAGGAGGGAGAAAAAGCCTTCAAACGCACCACCTAACGCACACAAACACTTTAGGCCACCT
>WYDI02019328.1:0-95938 GCA_009867235.2 Psittacus erithacus | reverse complement strand
CAGGATCACCTCCTTCGACCTGCTGGTCATGCTCCTTTTGATGCAGCCCAGGATACGGTTGGCTTTCTGGGCTGTGAACACACACTGCCGGCTCTCCTCTGAGTTGAGTTCATTGTGGTCTCTGATACCATGCTTTTACTTGCTTCTCCTGTTAAAAATGACCGCTCTGTGTCTGTGTGTTTATAGGAAGAAGATGGAGTGATAGGCAATAAATATCTATAGTGTGTATCTGACAGCAGAAGTCAGAGATGGTTGCCTGTCTTCGAGGTTGTGGAGTTACATCCTGCAAAATTAACTCGTTTTAAAATCCAGCATTTTAAATGGCCAAATCAGTTTGTGCCTTTATAAGCATTTCAGGACATGCAGTTGCAATGTGTTTATTTGTAAGAGTCAACATTTAATTTACGCTTTAGAAACCATGCTGGTGATAGAGTCTTGTCTGTATTTCGCAGCCGTATCTGTAAAGGTAAGAGCTAGCAAATCTGTTTAGTCTTGGCTTAATTTCCAGAGCAGGCAAGTTGCCTGCGACCCTCCATTTCATGTTAATGGGTCTCTGGGCACACACAGCACTACTGTGAAGGCCAGCTATGTAGGTCCTGATGTATGGATTGGTACCTAATTTAGTGTATTTAGTGTTCAGGGGTGAAAATATCATCTTAGTATTATTTCTCCCTGGCACTCCTGTTCCGCTGTATTGCTTATGTGTTTGAGACAGGAGCTGTCATTCACTGTATGCCTGTACAGAAGCCAAGTAGATCAGTGCCTCTAGGTACTACTGTATATTATATATCTCCCTATGGGTGAGTTATCACCCTCTATTGAATCTCACTGTAGATATTTCTTATGAAATGTTTCAGTGGGGCTCTGCTTGTGTTACCCTAGTCCTGAAGATTGCCTGAGCCTTGGATGAACAAAGGTAGACAGAGCAAGCTCCATCCCTTTAACAGGTTCCCAGAAGGGTGAGCAAGGGAGTTGTCTCTTCCTGAAGATTTGAGCCAGAAGAGGCACAATGGCAAAAGCAGCCAGAAGACAGACTCTGGGCCCAAACTGAGTATAAATCTCCTCTACCCTAAGATGGTCTATTGTTTGGTGCAGCATTCCCCTCTTCCCTGAGCCTCTTTTGCCCAACTTCACTCTTAAATGGTTCATCTTTATCCTATTTTGCTTGGACCTTCACTCACTCTCCTTCCATTTGGTTATTCTCTTCCTCACTGAAGGCAGAGCCTCATGTTTCACTACCAAACCAGCTTCAGGGGAGCAGGCGACCCAAGGGCTGTCAATTTGCATGTCTTCTACTGAGATGCAGTAGCTTGCTGCTTGCTTACTCCAGGTCTGTTTCAAGACAGCGGAAACTAAAATAGCTTGAAATACTTATCACTGTTGAAGGTGAAAATGTGACTGCCTCAGACTGCACTGCTACCAAAAGCTTACAGAAATAACATGTGGTCTGTTGCCATCTGCTTACACCTCTTTCTTCTACCCTCCATTGCTCTTGTCACTCCAGGCTGCTGTAAGCTCTTCAAAGCAAAGACCATCTTCTCTGTCTTTGCAAAGCACATGCTGCCGTGGCACCTTCTCCACCACATCTTTGCTTAGCTCTCCACAAATAATAGTAATAGAGTTAATAGTTTTATAATGTAGTCTTAATGGGGATGTGGGTCGAACCAAACAGGAGTTTCATTTTGTGGTATCTGCCCAGTTGTAACTCATCCCTAATATGAATTTGTTGGTAACACTCAGATCTCAGGTATTGATCAATGATGTAATTGTCATCCTATAGTAGGACAGATGATATAATTCTTAGCCAGTTACAAAAAACAGTTACTAAAGACAGTGACCTTGAGACAGATCAGATGGCTGAGCAGCATAGATGGGTCACTGATTATAAAATGCCCTTAACTGTCATCTGTTAATTACTGGGGAGGAATAACTATAACAATGCCAGCATGTCACAAAAGATTCAGCATTTATTGACTTTTACCAGCAGTTACATATTCTTGTTTTGACAGGTACCTTTTGATGGCTTTGTTACTTTGGCCTTCATTTCAGCTTACATTGGGGTAGCATAAAAGCTGACTTTTGTGAGCCCAAGGAAAACTTTTGTTTCAGATAACACATCACACATTTAAAAAAAATAATAATTTAAAGTAGAGCTGGATATGATACAAGAAATGCTCATAAATGGGAAGAAAATACATGGCAGAGTTTTGCCAATTGGAAAGCCAAGCTCTGTGTGTGTGTCCCCAGCTGGAGATGGCTTGAAATACACATTTGAATAAGAGGTAGCATCACTTTTTGTTTGAGTACTTAATGAAAGAAAAAAGTGATAAGCATCGACCAGCTTTTGCTTTTAGATAAACAGTAGGCAGAACTCAGGAAAGGTCATGGAGAAAAAAGAAATAAAACCACTTGCTATGATTGCTAATAACATGGTTAGAGAAAGACGTATTTTTATCTCAGCGGAAGGAGGCTCTGAGAGACCCCAATGCAAGTGTAAGAAACATTCAGTTACAAGAAGCATGAATCCTGAAAAGAAAAAACAGGGAGGTTTGAAAAGACAAATGGTTGAAGAGCTATTTTTGGTTCCACTATTGGTATTTTATTCCTAACTACTTATGCATTTCTGGCCTAATATTTGCTGTTTCCTGTCAATTTTTTTGGATATTTTTGTTCCTTTCTCCTTAGTAAACTGGCACATTTGCAAGATAAGTATTAAACTGAGTAACCTGCCAAAGATTTCTTTTTGGCACTACTTACTAAAAGTAGTGGAATAAGTTAATCATTTGCATGAATTTGTGACCCAATAAAGAAGACTACAAGAGAGTGATCTGGCTAAATAATTACTGCAATTAATTGATATTAGGAAATCATAAGAGACATAGCTCGGTCGAATTTTGTGTTTTCCACTTTTCTTTGAGGCGCAAGTTTTTGTGGTAGCTTGTATTTGAAACTAATGAATATTATAGACAAGAATTTAATTTTATGAGCTCTATGAGCATGTACTTTGTATTGTTGAAATACAGTTTCCTTTTCATGAACATTTCAGGTCTTCTGTTTTACTACATTATTTGCTTGTGGATAGTGTTACCAATATCTAGAGGACTCCTAGCATGTAAGATCTTATATTCCATTAAAAGCAGTTAAGATATTAAAGTCAGTCCAGTTCTTATGTACAGAGGGCCTGCCTTAGTGAGAATTTCAGTTTTCAGAGGTATGAAATAAGAACTTTGATAGGTGTGGTCCTTCAGCAGTTTCTGTGCTAAGTGTGAAATAAATCTGGGTGTAGGTAATTGAAATTGCGAGAAAATAATGAAAAGAATGAAATTACTTTAATCCTGTAATGCCATAGGAAATAGAAAATCTCTTGCACACACTCTGCCCCTGGAATTAAGCATGTGCCTTCATTTTTAAGCAAGCTTCTGACATGGAGTTCAACCACTTGAAAATTAAGTTTCTTTGGCAGGTGGAGGCTTCAGTTGTGTGGGGAGCCATTCTTCACTGAGCTCTGAGCCCAACTTCCAAGTGCTGTGCTCTTCTCTCCTTTGTGGTTTCATTTTTCTTACCCCTGATTTAGAATCATAGAATCATTTAGGTTGGAAAAGACCTTCAAGATTATCAAGTCCAACAATCAACCTAGCACTGCCAAGTCCACCACTAAGCCATGTCCCTAAGTCCCAAGTCCCTGAGTACCTGTCCCATGTCCCTGAGACACTTTTTTGCTGCACCTCTCATCATGGTTACAAAGCTACGGCAGTAACGCTTCATACCCTACCAGTGTAGGTATCATCTGTTATGGGTAGTAAAGGTCAGCTATTTCTATACTTCCTACTAGAAATAGGTGCGTTTTGTGATGTTTGAGGACACCTGAACTAAACAAAGTTTCTGAGATACAGTATGATAGAACTCAGATCTGTGACTTTTCTCTTAAAAGGCTTTCAGAAAATCCCAGCAGTTCTTTAGGACCACTTGAACACCTGTTCCCAGCTCCATGGTTTCCAGGGGAGGACCTGAGGGATCAGCCCATCTGTAGCTCTGCTCCACCCCTACATTTGGAGGCTGCCTGCCTGCTGCTCTTTTAAGACACTTCTGTTTTTTAAATCATTCTTGCCAACACAAGAATGTGGGGAGGAGAGGAAGTAGTAAGCACCAAGGCCCACAAGTGAATTTGTCCTGGTAGGAAGACCCCATCTAACAAACAGAAAGATCCCATGTAAGTGCGCCCTATTTTGCATTTTCTTCTTTCCTCTGCTTGTATCTTTCCTATAATCTGGGAGGTCTAGCATCAGTCTTGAAAAGATGCTCTGCAAAGCATAAATTTGGAATGTTCCATGGGAGAATTTGCCTGCCCACCTCTCTTTCAATAAAATTAGAAAGTCAGACTTTTTGCTTCTGTTTCGGAAGTGCTACCTGAGGAGAAAGTGACTTTACAATCCTCTCTCTGTCATGCTGTAAACCTGGGTGGTAGTCACCTTGGGGGAAAAAAAGTTTCATACCCAGTTGTTCTTTTCTTCTGAGGCTCAGCAGCTGTGGTGGTCCTCTCTGCAGAGGGTTCAGGCATGCAACTGGCGCCTAGAAAATGAAAAACGCTTGAATCATTTGCATAGTGGATCAGAATACAGCCCACCCAGCTGCCAGAGCAAAGACCACAAGCTTTCACATTTGAGTCATCTCCTGAAAAGCTACATATTTTTATGAAGCAAGAACTAAGTGTTTGTTTTAAAGTAATTTTATTTGCTTTCTTATAGCTGAATCATCTGATTCTTAGATAGTGAAGGTTATGTATCAACAGGATTTTCTTGCTGCCTTTCTGTATCTGCTGAACTACAATGTCAGAGTTTGACCTTGCTTCCAGTCATAAGAACAATTGTTTGGTTCAAGTGTGAATATCAATGCTTGTGTCTATAGAAACCAACCAACACTTCCTCCTAATTTTTGTAAATAGGCTGTGACTGTGACCCTGGGATTTCCTGTCTTCTGCATATCTGAATCAAAAACCCTGTGCATACAAAGATGTCTTGTCTTCTGCGTTCACCATCTACTATCTCTTTAGTAGGCATTATCTTTATTACTGTCTGTATTTCTCCTGTTGAGATATATCCAGACATCACTGGAGCCTATAATCTTTCATTTTTATTTTACATCATAGATTTGTTTGAGGGACTTTCTCAGTAATAGCTGTAGGAAATGGCAAGCAATGTAAGAAGAGCTGATTGAACTGCTTGCAATCAGAATTGTGCAACATTCAGTATTTTTCCAGGATAACCTTTTAAAGTGACATTTTTCCAAACTCAGTGGCAGTTTCATGTTGATTTTTCTTCCTTTTTATATTTCAGCATGAATGATTCAGGTTGTCTTGAGAACAAGATACAAACCATTGCATTTATGTACCTTCTTAAAAAATAGGCCATCTGTTTCGTTGAGTAGCTGCGTAGCAGCTTCACATTTGGGGGTGGATATTTAAAATTTGGCTGTAGAGTTGCCCCAGTATCAGGGATCTACCATGTAATTTGCAGGAAAACTTGTCCATAATCAGTCTGTTTATAAACTCTGAAATGTCTCATTTTGTACCTACACAGCAGGAGCTTTTTAGGTAGTGCTGCACTGAGCATACTATATTTTAAAGATGTAGGACTTGCTTTGGTATTGCTACATCTGTCTACCAAGGAGTGCTGTGGTCTTAGGCATAGGAAGCAAGAGGAAGGAGGTTGTCCTCCCCTATTTTCAGCAAAGCTGTTTGTTGCCCAAACAAGTTCAGAGGAGAAGGAAGGGATGAAGAAGGAACACAAGCTGTGGAAGATGTGTTCAGGAGAAGTGTTGGGAAACATGGGGCTGTTTGAACAAGGAGATGAAGGGGGGTGGTTATGTCTGCAAGCACAAAGTGTGGCCACAATATTATGGAGCTGGTGCGACTGTCAGGGGTCGAATTGAGATTAAGATGAGGACCCAGGAGGAAACTGGGATAAACAGTCTGATGAGGGAAGCAGCAGGTCTGAAGCCACAGGAGAGGAGATCTGAGGGAAGTCTGTTCTGTACACTGGGATGGAGATTGTAATTTCCGAGGCTGTAGGAATGCTTCTTGTTCTGTCTGGTGTGAAAACGCAAGACCATTTCACCTCTGGGTGTTTGTTACAGTGCAGCCTCATAGCCCTAGTGAGATAGCAAACTAAATTATGCAAGTGCTGTACCTCTGCATCAATACGAAAACCCTGGTGTGAAACCACACAGTTTAATTAAACTGCTGCTAAGTCTGTTTCAAGTGTCTAACTTTGCACTGTTAGACTTTCATGGTGAGGAGCATTCAGGCAGTTTGTTCAAGCAGCTTAGTGGTGGAGAAGCAATCTCCAACAAGAGGATGCAGCAAGTGTCTTGCTGGCACTAGTACCTGGTGCAAATGCCTCTTTCCGCATGTTCGTACCCCATGTTCTTGCTATCCCTGTGCAGTCAGCACAAGTCTGTGAATGCAAGTTGTGTGTCTTAACTCTGCAGTTTTGGTTCACATGAGGTCCAGTCCTCTGTTCCCACTTGCAGCTATCTTGGTGCCTCCAGTGGAATAGAGCTGTTTGTTTGCATTTAAAAGTTTCAGTCCTCGTAATGGTTTTGACCTATAACTATGTGCAGATGTCCTCCTCCTTTAGGTCTGCCTGCATCAGCACAAACTTCCACATGCTCATTGCACCTCCACTTGGGAGATGACCATCTTTGGTCTGGTCTGCTCTGGGGTGGAGTGAGTGCTCCCAAGCTGGTTTGAGGCAAAACTAGGTTAGCATTAAAGACCGTAAAAAGGAGTTTGTAGCTGCTCTGGTTTATTTTCACCATAACGGATTACAAAACACTTTTACACCAGACTGTTAGCACTTCTGAAGGGAGACAGTCAGGAGGAAGAGGGGCAGCTGGTGCCGAGCACATGTGTGGGAGGAAAACCTCATCAAGCAGCGTCGCTGGGTTTGGAAGGGACCTTTGTCCGCAACCTCAGTCTCTCTGAGTCTCAGTTCTGTCTGTGTGATGGGGAAAAAACCTTCTCACAGGGGTGTTGTGAACATACACTAATTTTAGTATTTCAGGCAGTTAGGTAATACGGTGACAGCCAGAAAATAACCTATAAGGAAATGGCTTGTTCTGCCTTTAAAGCATAGGGTTTAGGATTGTTTTTAATAGTGAGAATGAAGCAAGCTACTGGGTATTGCTTATTCAGTAACACCAGCTCTACTATACCATGAATAGCACCGTTTCATGTGGAAAAAACCCCTATGTGATCATGAAATCAAGAAAGATGAAATGTTGCAAAATTGGCCATATTTCTGGTATTTCCTTGTCTTCTAGTTCTTGACTTAGCATTTTTTACCTGTCTGTATATGTTTCTATGTAATGAACTCTTTGTGACTAAGTTTGCAGTTGCTGAGTACTTTCTGTTCAGAGATGTTAAGCCCTTTAAGGAGTGCTTAAAGGACGTTAAAGTATTTTACATATCTGCCAGTATACTTCTTTAAGCACAACTCTATCTCCAGAATTGCTTTGCTGTAGTTCTTAAAAATGCCTGTAACTTTAACTAAAGGAGATAAGAGGCAAAATGTTCTTCTGAATCTGATAGAAAATTGCAGTTGGTAATTTTTTGCAGGTCTCCCTGATAAATCATTTACCTGTAAGTCCTTGCATAGCAACAGGTGAGTGAGAGGTACAAAAAAATATGGCTATGAAACCACAGATGTTGTCAGCAAGGAAATAGAGCTGGGTTAACTCTCATGACTAGGCTTAAAAGGCATTTTGAAAATGACACTATTTGAAATTATCTATATCTCTTATTTGCACAGTGTACAAGGAGTTAGGTGTCTTACTGTGTAACAGAGGAAACAGGTACACTGACAAGTAAAAAAATATAGGAACACCTGTTGGACGCTTCCCAGGGCGCTGAGTATGCATCGCTCCAGTTGATTTCATTTGGAGTTACAAGGATTCAGCAGCTCTGTAAACCAAATATGCAGAGTCTAAGGCATAGAAATAAGTTAACATGAGAAATGTTGGGCTTAGCAAGTTTGTTTGCCCCAGAGTAAACAACTTGTAAACTCCCCATGTAGGACCAACCCCTTAGTAACTGCCTTTGTGTGCGCTCTTAGGAGAGGTTGTCTTGCAGTGACCAGGAGGTGGCTCATCACCCTACCTGGAAGTTGTTGCCCTTCTGTACTTACTTAGTGTGGTGTGCAGACCCAGGCTGGATGCCAGGTGCCCACCAAAGCTGCTTATCACTGCCTTCCTCAAGCCTGCAGGGGAGAGAAAATATAATGAAAGGCCCAGGGGTCGAGATAAGGACAGGGAGAGATCACAAGCAAAACAGACTCCAATTGAGGAAAATTAATTTATTACCAATCAAATCAGAGTAGGATAATGAAACACAACCCCAATTCTTAAAAACATCTTCCCCCACCCCTCCCTTCTTCCCAGGCTTAACATTACTCCCAACTTCTCCTTCTACCTTCCAGCAGAGTAGGGAGATGAGGAATGGAAGTTGTGGTCAGTCAGTTCGTCACACAATGTCTCTGCCGCTCCTTCCTCCTCAGGGACACTCCTCACACTCTTCCCCTGCTCCAGTACGAGGTCCCTCCTACAGGAGACAGTTCTTCATGAGCTTTTCCAGCGTCAGCCCTTCCCACGGGCTTCATGAACTGCTCCAGCGTGGGTCCCTTCTATGTGGTGTAGCCCTTCAGAAATAGACTGCTCCAGTGTTGGTCACCAGCCCTCCCAGCAAACCTGCTCTAGCATGGGTGACTCTCTTCACAGGGCCACAGGTCCTGCCAGGAGCCTGCTCCAGCATGGGCTTCCCATGGGGACACAGCCTTTGGGCATCTATCTGCTCCACTGTGGATCTCCATAGGCTGCAGAGGGACAGCCTGCCTCACCATGGTCTGTACCACAGGCTGCAGAGGAATCTCTGCTCCAGCACCTCCTTCCTTCCTGCACTCACCTTGGTGTCTGCAGAGCTGTTTCTCTCACATATTCTTCTCTCTCCAGTGGCAATTGCTGCTGCACAGTAACTTTTCCTATTCTTAAGTCTGTTGTCCCAAATGCAGAGCCACCATTGCTGATGGCTCAGCCTTGGCCACTAGTGGGTTCCTCTTGGAGCTTACTGGCATTAACTTTATTAAACATAGTCGCTGCCTTCTAGCATCTTCTCACAGAAACCACTCTTGCAGACCCCCTGCTAACAAAACCTTGACACACAATCGCAATACAGACTTTGACACACAGACCCAATACAAACCTTGACACACAAAACCACTCGACTCTTAAGTCTGGGCAGCTCCGGCAGAGCCTGTCACTGTACCACCGGTGTGTGTCCTTCTGTGCAGCAGGCTGCCTTGTTTGTCTGCCCATCTCTCCACTCCTGCTCTGGCTTCACAGGATCACTTCTGTCTGTAGTATAGCTGGAATAAGCACAGTGGTGTTAAATGGCTTTGGCTTTTATTGTTTTTCCTTGAAGAGGTAAAGATGTTGTGCCTCGTCCAAGCAGTCTGATGTTTGAACAGCATTGGGGTTTTTGTTACTGGGGCCAGGGTGTTTAGTAGTTTTGAATTTGCTGTTACTCTGTTTTATTCAGCCAGGGGCATATCACAGATCTGTTTTTCTATCAGACAGCATTCCTGAACTATAGTAATTCAGAAGCAGCATTCACGCACTAGTTGTGGGAATCGCCTGTTGCTCATTTCTGTATGTGTGCTTCTTGCCCTTGCCTTCTCTTAAGTACAGCTTAAGCTGTGCAAGTTGTAAACTCCATGGAGCGGGTGTTGTCTCCTAATGTGTGTTTGTTACAGCGTGTAGCACAGCAGGACCCAGGTGTGGTTGCAGTTTCTGAACATAGTGTGTATTGTAGGTAAGGGTCCTCCTGTCTTGCTGAGTGATTAGAATAGTTCTCACTAGTTGAACTTGCAGAGTCCTGCAAATGAGCTGGTGAGGGAGGAAAAGGAATTTTTCTTTCTGGACTGAGAGGTAGCTTTGGAAACATTCTCCAAGTCACAGTGGCAGCTGGCTGTTTGGGTGCTGGACAAAGATATAATTTGGAAATAGCATTAGAGTTTAAAGGTGGCCCTTTATGTACTATGCTCCCAGATGAGTTAAGTGGGGGAAGTTCACACTTCTCTCAGTGTCTTGTTTCAGTCTGCCAGGCTGCAGACTCAGCGAGAAGTGCAGCATGCAGGTTTTCATAGTGAGAGCTTTTGTCACTCCCAGAAGTGCTAGAAACTTAATTGCTTTCCAAGGCAAGCCCGGAATCTGGAGGACCCAGTACAACCTGCTGAGAGAACATAAATTGTGAGATACTGTCAGGTTTCTGTGCTTGGGCTTGCATGGAGTGAGTTTGGTTTGTGAGCAAATGCCTTTGGAATACATTGGTATGTGGGTTTTTTTGTTGATTCTTAGACATAGCAGTAATTGTTGTTGGCTTTGTTAATAGTCATCTGTGTTCTGCTCTGTAGTTACTGTTCATGTTTTCTGAAAGGTGTGCAGACAAAAAAAAAATGTTTGTTCTGCCTTGAAATCATGAAAGAATTTCTGCATTTAAATAGATTGACAGCCTTGATCCAGGTGGTTACCAGCCATTGTCTCTTCAAATAGGCTTTGAGAGAGAGCTGGCTGGGTGTCATTTGGCCATTGCTGTTTATTAAGCCTAGAGACAGCGCTTAAAATGCCAGTATTTACTTGTTCCTTTTTTACGCTAGTTTGCCAGCCACTTTTGTCCCTAGCCAAATGAACCATGATGGCAACTGAAAAGAAACTGCCTTTTGTAGATAAGAAACAGGATTTTCAGATGTCCTTTTATGACATGGTTCCCTAAGGTTTATTTTCCAAAGTAGCTGTTGTGAAAATCTGAGGAGCTGGTCCTTAAGTTGATTGAGGAGTTTCTGGTATTTTTATCCACAACCCAGTTTCAAATGTAGTTTTCCTGTCTCCTTAAATGCTTAGTTTATAGGCTCTCAATTGATAGGAATACTCTTGATATATTTTGCATGGAAGCTAAAGCAGGAAAAGGTTTTAAGGTAAGCCAGATAAATAATCTAGGGTCCTTTGATCAGTTTCCATTAGTATTAAAGCAGTAATCTGCCCTATTGGATGTTTGAAAGGAAGTTCAGTGTTTAAAGACGATAAACATACCAGTTGACATTCAATATGTCGTCTCATGTCACCAGCAGAAACCTTGTTAAACCTTGTTGGCAGAAGTGCCTTCTGTAGAGGGTTCTTAAAAGCACCTCCGCAGCTATTGGATTAGTTTCTGAAATGCTCTGGCACTGCACTGGGCCTGGTGCCAGCCCCGGACACTTGGTCTAGCTCCAGTTGGAGCTGAAGACAGGCTGAGTTTTAAGACATCTAGGATGCCTTCGTGTCCAGAAAAAACTGAGCACTGGAATAATGTGTCATCCAAACTCTGGTGTATTCCTAGAAATTGATGAATATGGTATTTGAATTTGGAGAGCTTTTGTAGCTGAAGTCATTGAGATATTAGCCTTAAAAAGTGAGAGAATCTTCAGGCAGCTCTGAAGATTGCCTGGCGCACAAACAAGCGAAGATCTAAATTGCTTTGATGTGGTGACAGTTATCACAGCTTGGTGCAGACACACCTGTGCTGGTACTGTCAAAACACAAATACCAGTTTCACATCATTGTGCTCTCCTTGGCTGGTATACAGCTTAGAGCAGTACTGTACCTTCACAACTTTTGCACAGAAGATGAAATCAAGGGGTCAACAGCAACAGTATCTTCTTATCAAATGGTTGGTTTTAAATGCTTTGAGGAAGGCAGTATTTTAAAAGAAATTTGGTCAGTTATTTGAAAATTGCACATTTAATGCATTGCCTCACTTGCACTCCAGGCCAGTCTGCTGAAGTTGTGCTGGATGCACAAGCAGACTTTGGTCTCTGACATGGACACTAGCAAATGGAGGAAAAATACTACTTTCTTTCTGCAACAGTGACTTCCTCCAAACATCATAGATAACTGAAAAGTCTGTTTTCAAGATAGCTCTGACCCTATATGCAAATAAAATTTCTATGATTTCAGTTTTTGCTAGAAATTGTAGCTGTTATGGATCTGGGTGACAAAGCACTGGTGAATTAATACCAGATGCTTTCTAAAGATACTCATTTGAAATCCAGGGTAGGTCACAAGTGAAAAGAGGTTGAGGCTCTCCCTAATCTACATTGTGGACCACCATGTGTTTCAGTACAAGTGTCAGTTAACAGCCTACATGCCTGTGAAAGTTTCACATGAAGGTGAAAACTATTAACAGATTTCAATGTATTTAATCTCCTAAGACTACAGATCAACATCAGCACTGCTGCTGGCCACTTCTATGAGCCCCTGCCTACAACTGTGGAGTTAGAAAGGAATAGGCAAATTCTGGCCGTGATGCCCTTGGCATTGCAATGTAGTTATATTAACTTTACTGATTTGTCAGGAAAAAATGTATCACAATTTGGTACTAGAGTGGCAAAACTGCCAGTATTCCCACCTGCTATTAGCACTGGATTTAATCTCAGTACTTTTGCCATCTGCTATTGAAGCACTGCAGGCTATTAGAGGAGCGGGAGATTGCACTGGCTTTGGGTAACTTTCGGAATAGCTGAGCAGATTCTTTGACTTGCCATGATCAAAGGTCCTGATTGCTTCAGTGTAATGCAAGTTCTCTTTCTTGCTGGGTGGCTGAAGCCTGTATGAAGTGGCATGCAACTTTCTTGAGTTAAAATTTACAGTGACTTTGCTCCCCAAGTGCCACAGTGATGGCGCAACAGCCACACTGACCCAAGTCTCTGCTGTGGGTGCGTGTCTGCTGTGTTTATCTGTTCCATTGGATGTTACCCATCTGTCATCTTTGAGGGCAGCAAGGCAGGTCCCACAGCAGGCATGCAGCACAACCAAGGCCTTTCTTTTCCATCTGGAATATTTTCTCCTCTAACTCCTCTATTATGTTTCTGTTGTAATGTGCAAGATGCTGTGATGATTTAGGTGACTATTTTTGCCTCTGACCTGTGTTTGTACTGTCGTAGGCTCTGAACAGTTTTGGCAGGTCTGGATTGTTTTGTTACTTTGTTACTCGCCTGGGATAGGAGGTTGTCTCCTGTATCTTTATCAAGCCCTGTGCTCCCCCGCGTTGCTTTGTAAATAACTGTGATGCAAGGTAAACTCGCCTTGCCAATAATTCTCAGTCTTCCAAAAAGCCAGTAGGTGGGGTCTGTGCAATTCCTGTGCAAAACCACTCACTTCTTAACCCCAAAATCCAACTTTAATTTTTACATTTTTGTTGCAGTCTTTTTGTTGTTGTTGTTGTTGTTGTTGTTTTGTGGTGTTTTTTTTGTTTTTTTTTTCTTTTTGGCTGTAAGAGATAGGCCTCCACACGAATTACAAATATAAGTATCCCTCTGCAGCAGCCCCCAGAATTCTTGATTGATACTTATGCATGGAATCTCTGTGCACCTTGCAACACAGTTCTTTGAATTCCAGGTATGAATTTTTATCATAAGCTATTTTCGTGGGGTTTTTTTTAATTTTTAATAAACTAGTCCTGAACTAGGAAGTACTGGATAACTGAAAATAGACTGGGTTACCACTGACTTCTGCCTAACTTGAGGGTGCGGTATTATGTATGGATGCCATGGGGCGATCTGAAGTACACCTCCTCTTTTTGTGTCTCCAGACCCAGCATGTAAGAGCAAATGTCTATTCATATGCAGAATTCTGTTTATTATAGGTGTGAAAATTGAATTTGCTGGTGGTGTAGATTAAAATATTTTGCTGTTGTTAATAATGTTCATAATGGTCATGTAAATAATAAAAATAATAATACAGGCTGTAGAAAGGGTTGCTAGTCACATCCCAGGGTGGATTTCATACCTACAGGTCAGTTACAGTAGACTTGAAATAGGAAGGAATCTAAAAGAGGAAATGAGAGGGTTTGGGACAAGTGGGTCTCCATCATCCTCAGGGAAGGTCACAGCAGAGCAGAGCATGAACCAACATGGAAATAAGCTGACCCAAGGTAATTTATGCCATTCAAAATGAAACTGTGTAGAGACTGAGTCCTGTTAGGTATGTCCTAGCTGCCTATACCTGATTCGTGATGGAGAAACCTCCAAATGATTTGGTAATAATTAATCAAGGAAACTCTGCTAACACACAGTTTATGTCTGACATGAATGCATGTAAGGAGGGAGTATCTTGGCAGGAAATAAGTTTGAATTAGAATTCTGTATCAGAATTCAGTTATCTTCTGAGCAGCAGTGTGAATGCTGATGGCCAAAATATGCAGCTGAAGTTTCCCTAGAAATTTTGGGAAGAAATGATGTGCATACACACATGTTCTCTTCTCCAAGCTATTAATGCAATTGCAGCAATGTAAAAATCCTCAAATAGCAGAGTAGCCTCAGTTAATTAAAAGAAAAATTTAATAGTGGAGTCTGACAGAATCCTGAAGGCACTAGTTTTGCTTGAGCCTGTGATGAAAGGGGCAAGTAACCAAACCTGTTACCTAGCACTGCCTTTCAGTTGAGAACCACAATAGACATGTTTTAATCTGGTGTGGTGAAGTGTGCCCAGAATACTCTGAGCCTTTAAGAGCTGCACAAATGATTCACTTTCCTAGCAGCCTGATTTTGTATTATAGCATAATCTGTCTTTAATATGCAATTCTGCTGATCGTGCAGTTCACTTTGGCTGCCTCGGGCAGACTGCAGGTCAGTTTTTGAATGTAGGAGAATTCATGAAATCTAAGTATTTTGTGTACACTTAATGGCAGTTGTGCAAGTACAAAGACTTTGCTTTATCAGCAGATGTGGTCTAGGTTTACATTTATGTCCACATTCAATTCTTAGGTTTACTGCAGTCAAGGGAAAAAAAGTCAGGAGCTCAGTGCAGTCTTTAACAATCTGCTTTGGTAGCTGGCCAGTCCACTTATTCTTGCATGAAGCGCATGCTAGGGTGGTTCTTTCTTCCATTAACTCTTTCATGCTGGGAAACAGGGATGACTGACATGACATGGAAAAGGGGGAAAAAAATTAACTAAATGCAAGATTAGCAAAAAATTTGCATTGAAGCTTGTGCCCAGCCAGGAAGAGATTTGTATACTGTGAGAATGATTAGATGGCAATGTTTGCTGGGCTGCTGTGGCAGACAAGGGATATTTGAGAAGGTGATCCAGCTCAGATGGAGTCTGCTGTTGAAGCAGAGGGCAGCCTTTCCACTTGGAAACTAGGATTGGGTTGGGCACTTTCTGGTTTGTCAGAAGGGTTGCTGGCTGTTGTTTGCAGTAGCTCAGCTGTTTCCCATGTGACATGGCTGCATTTCCTTACTTCTTGCCCAAGCTGGTGCTGGAGTTTGGAGTAGAAGGCAATTTGCCAGCATTGCTCCTGTCTGGTTAAGGCTTTATTTTTCTGTTCGTCTGGAAAGAGATGGGAAGGAATGACATCCACGCATGGAAAAATGGTGATGAGAGGACTGCAGAGGGAAGGCTGCATACCCCAGCTTCCCAAGTGCAAAAATAACCAATGCCAGCATGGGAGCTTATTTGTAGCACCTCAGCTTGGCCCAGCCAAGCATCCAGCATGCAGTGAGCAAAAAGTGAGGTGGGACTTCCTTGCAAGGTGATTAGTGCAATCTCCAAATGCTATGAAGGGGAGTCATTCACTAGCAATGGTAGGAGTTTTTTCCCCAGGGTTAAGTATTGTGCTGTCCTCCTTTAAACCAGAGAGATGAGAGTCCGGAAGAAGGATATGAAAAATAGATTAGCTTAAATTGAAACCTGGCGTCTGGAACATCTCAAACTTTGGCAGAGCTCAAGATAATACTTCAAAGTTATTCAGCCCCACAAGGTACGGTATAATTTTCTGTTGAGTGGAAGTATTACTCAGGAACTGGAGTCAGTGTTGGGGCTTCCTTGCACTGGGCACTGTCCTGCTAACCAGAATATAGTTCCTGGCTGAACTGACTCTCATCCTGCATGCTCTGAGCTATTTACATGCCAGTTCTCCATCACCCCAACTATTTAGCAGTGAACATTTACCCTGGGTTGGTTTTACCACATTGAGCAACAAAAGTGTAAATATCCCCAGGCCTTATTGAGCCTGTCTTTACTCTCCCAAAATGATCTTCTGTGTTTTAAAATCATTAAAGTCAAAGCAATGTAAATATTCCTGGGTTTGTGACAGCATGAAAGGAACATGGCCTTCTAATTACCCAGAAATTCAAATGTATGCAGGGGCACTTGGAAGGTGCTGAACTCCCACAGTTACCTGCAGTTTGGCATGGATCTGTCTCCTTACTTGATTGGGTCTGGGCACTGAAGAGGAATTTAGCTTATCTATGAATTTACCGTTCTGGTGTTGATGCGGTGATTCTGCTTAAAGGCAGAAAACATCTTTCCAAGGGCACTGTGTGCCTGTTATTCTCACTATAGTATATGGACCCACTTTCTCTTGGCAGGGAGAAAGCAAGTCAGCCTAGTTCCGTTTTTTTTTTTCAGTCATGTGTGTCTGGAGCTCATTCTGAAATACGATTAATACATGCCTACACATTGGTAGGATTTTAGGTTGTAAGATTACTAATTGGTTTCAATCTTGTTTGCTTCTCGTATGTTAGTGTTTTTTCATCTAAGGTAGAAAGAACATAATTATTTTTAGCTTATAAGGAAATGCACATTTTCTCTTACATGTCTTGATATGAAGTAATTTAAACTAAATTTCTGCACAAATAATTTCCAAGAGATTGGCTGTCAAGTGCACGAAAAAAATTGCATTTTTGTAGGGATCCAGTGAGACTTTGCAAGTTTAGATTTATTCTCAACATTAAATGTGGTTGAAGATGTCATTTTTCAAACAGCACTTTTAGAAGTAGTTAGCTTAAAAGTATAGGAATTCAAAGCACAGAGGGAATGATTTTGAAGTGTAAAGTCTTGAAACACAACACAGAGGTTGACAGTTTCAATACAATTAGAAGCAAGGCAGGCACAACTCCCACTTCTGAAAACTTTCGTATTGCACAGCTTCCTTTCTTGGCCTAGAAAACCTGAAAATAAAAAAAACGCAACCCAACTTTGAGTGGCTTTGCTTATTGACTTAACATAGTTATACTCAATAGCGTTAGGAGACAGAGCAGAAAGGGCTGCCAAATCTGTCTGTAAAGAATAATCTTTACAGAAAGCTTCGCAGAGGGTTTTGGTTGGTTTTTTTTTTTTTTCACATGCTTTCAGTCTCCTGAGAATGCTGCTTTTTTGAGGAAAGCAGGTTTTCGGGTGGTTTGGGTTTTTTTCTTTTATTTTTTTAACAAGGCTTGTTTTGTTAGGAAACCACTCCCTTCTGCTTCTGCATTTAGACTTGCTGCTAATTGCCTTTTGGTCGATGACATTTTCCATGAATTGCCACATTCTCCCACACTGTTACAACTTCACACTGATTATGTTATGTTATGTGGCACTTCTGCCTGCTGCCTTTGGGAGGAGTGACTGGGAGAAGGATATGGTGTACCTGGGAAATTGCAGTTCGTTGCTTTCTGAGAGACTTGGTTTGCTGGAAGCGAGTTTTGTAGCTGCTAAGACAGAGTAGAGGCTATTTCTCCCAGGCTAAGATAGGTGGCTAAGGTAGGTGGGATCAGGAGGGCATCCTGTTACTGCGTTGGTTTAAGCACCTCTCTGCTATGTGCTGCTGCTGCGGATTTTGTGGAAGAAGTCATGACAAGGTGGTGTGTGGTGTGTCAAGCCGATACTTTTCATCCTTGAGGTATGCTGTAGTGGAAAGCCAACCCCAGACTCTGGTGCCAGAGAGGGTGTGTGTAGGGGGAAATCTTTGCTGACACTTCTCGCTCAGTGATCCTCTTGGGATACCCATCGAGCCTAAGCTACAAGCCTTTGTTTCTCCCAGGGCCTGGAGGCAGTTCAGGTTTGTCCTTAGCCCATCTTTGTCCTCTGCAGCAAAACCTCCTGGAGCAGCTGAATGTAAGATCATTGGTGGCTGAATCTTGAGCATTGCTGACACAAGAACTGGATGTAGCAGAGTTGTTCAGCACAGCTAATCCACTTAAACTGTGGAGCTCATCTGCTGATCTGCAAGGGTGATGGGGCTTTTAGGTGGGATAGCTAAAGAGGCTTTGGCTTGAACTGGTGCTTCAGGGCAATCAAAGCTTGCAGCTAGGGCTGAGGATCTGGTTACACTAAGCTGGCCCTGACCCAACCCAACGTGGTTAAAAGTGAGAGGTTAGGTGAGATAAACCCCTCTACTTAAGCCTTGCCTAAGCTCTGGAGCTGATCAAAGTGTTCAGGTGCTTTTCCAATCTAACTGCTTTGATCAAAAGCAGGGCTTACTTGGTCTGTGAACTGGGATGAGCTTTGCCATTAAAAGCCCTTTTTTTAACGAGGATAATTACATCCACAGTGCTAGCAGGTAAGGTTTCTGCTTTAATCGTGTTACTACACAGAAGGGTGCAGATCTTTTACAGATAGAAAACTGTGATTTCTGACGTAGTAAGCGCATTCGGGTCCCACCTACGCTGTGGCTATTGGCAGTGGTGCAGGATGAACAGCTGGTGTTGTAACAGGATCTCTGACTACATTACTCTTTTGTCCAGCCTGTGACATGAGGGTTTTGACCTCAAAGAAGTGGTTAAAAAGTTCAGATGCATCCGACACACTGGGAGCAGCACCAGCTACAGGCAAGCCCAGTGCGGCCTTTTCTGTCATACGATGTTTGGCAGGGGTGGCTGCAGCCGACAAGAGCAGGCAGTGGGCACTGCTTCTGCCCTGCCACTGTTTATCCTGGATATAACCTTCATTTGCTCCTTCTTACCCTTTTTTGTGATTGAGAAGAAGGGAGAAGAAGGAAGGGGAAGTATGAGAAAGAGTGTGCAGTGTCCATACACCACTGAGTTCCTCTGCTGTCCTTGCAGTACTAGATGTCTTCAGAGACTAAAACTTAGTTGTCTTTTGTGAAAGGAGCTCATAGTGTTCCCCAGACCAAATTCTTCTCTGCAGCTAATCATCACTTGCTGCAAGGAGGTGGAAACAGGAGTGCTACGGGTCCAGCCAATTCTGGTGCCAACCAGGGACCACCTTCACGCCATCCACATACCACTTGTACCCCTGGGTACAGAGACCTGATCCCTCCTTTCTCTCAGCAGCAGAATGACGCAGAAATAAAGGCAGGACCTAACTCTCTGAATTTCAGAAAAGGCTGAAACTGGTCTTCTGGAATAAGGAGAGAACCAAGAACCAGGAGCACCTGTGTTGCATAGCTTTGGGCAGGTCAATTATCCCATCTCCAGTGAAATTTCCCTTTGCATAATGTATGAATAATAATACTCAGCTTATCTTGCAGGGGTGTTGTGCAGTGTGCAGTTAATTTTACTTTTTTTTACAGTGTTCGTAATATGTAAAACCCCAAATGAGTGCAAAGTATTATTATGATTTAATTTTATTGAGGGTTAAACATTGGTGACGTGCCCAGCTGAGCATTCGCTGGCAGCGAACTAGGCAAGTGACCGGCAGCAAGCAATGGACAAAAAAGGAAAATGGGGATAACTTATTCCAGTCCTACATATTTTTTTTCTTTCTTACCACCATACATTTCCCATGAAGCAGATGGAGGTGATCAAAATACCAAATTGGAACTCTGTATTTTAATAGAGTTAAATTTTACTCTGTGAAAGGCAAATAAAGGTTAATGGCATGAAAATTTGTCTTGTAGTATGGTGAGAGAGTGGAACTGCCTCCAAGTGTGCCCTGAACGGTCCTTAAATAATAGGTTTTGGAAACAGAGTGTACCTGAGTAGTTAGGTGACTGATATTTTACTGGAGTGTAGCATGCCAAGGTTGCTGGTTCTTGCACGTTTCATGCTATACTGCTGGTGAGGGGTTTGCATTGGACTAAAGCCGTGGGGGGAAATTACTTTGACAAGATTGGTACCCCTTGGCAGCAGTGTGAGACAGGGGATGTGCAGCATGTGTGTGTGCAGGGGGGCTCTGTGCAGGCGTGTATGTTCGGGGGTGCTCCTGAGTTTGAAACATGAGTCAGTGCCAGACTTCAACGTGTTTCTGTGTTAGAGCTGCCGAGTGTAAGAGAAGGAAAGACTGTGATTTTTCCAGCTTGCTCTAATTTCGTGTGAAATGGGGGCTTTCCAGTGGTGGGGTTACTCCAAGTGCGATCGCACCAGCAAGTTTCACGTTGCACCTCGGCATGCATGTGCCTCCCATGCGTTTTGTTACTGCCTGCTCATTCTTGTTAATTTTTATTAGGTGTGAAATGCAAAGGCTCATCCTAATTACCACTGGTAGGTGATAGCACAACTGAATAACAGTCTTCCGATAATCAGGGCTAACTTCTGCCCTAGGATAATTACAAGCCAGGCTCACTGGAGCCAGTGTATTTCTGGTACGGAGGAAGGATTTGGTGCACACTTGCTGTATATACATTAATTCAATGTCTTTGCTGCTGCTGTGCAGGTCCAAAGGTCAGCAAAGCAGAAAAGGATCTTTCCAGTGCCTTTCTTTTTTTTTTAAGCTTTGGGCCAAAGTCTGCATCCTACTTTTGTTCATTGCTTGATCCTGGATTTTCTCAAGGTTTGCTTTCTTCCCTGAATCTAAAAGCTGTCATGGTCACTTACCCAAACCAAGTGGCAACAGCAGCTCCACAGTTAACTTCTCATTTAGTGGTATTTCTTAAAATAACAATTGCTGCAAGAAAACAAATGGTAGAGATGCAGCATACGTTGCACATAATGATAATTTATTGCCCTTTTTATTCCCAAATTACAGTATAAAATTTAGGGGCAAATCTCAGCTCCTGTGAAATTCATGGCACAATGCCAGTTTAATTGAAAGAACCTTACATTTGTCCCAAAATTTTACAGGTCCTTAACTACAATTTCATTTCTGGCATGCCATTCACCTTTAAGATGATACTCCTCTTTTGGCATTATTAATTATCATTATTGTTGTTGCTGTTATTATTCCAGGAGATCTGTATGGGAGGAATGCTGAAATCTGGATTAAAAATAGCATTTTCATGTCCTCCCACTCACTGTATTTCGTGCACAGAATGCCTTTTATAAATGCAGACTTGCTGCTTGGCTAGATAAAAGAAGCTGTCATTTCATTTCCATAACGAAGTCGTTCCCAGGAGAATTTCATTGTTTTAGCAATAAAATTTTTCTAAAAGACCTTCTATTTTGCCTGAGAAAGGTAATAGAAATGAACTTCTGAGTGGTTATTCCACAAAATAATTAGGAGAAAGCAAGACTGTCTTGATTTGGTATAATGAGATTCTTATGTGTATGAATTCCCTTTCGTATAAGATGAGAACAAATTGCTAACTGAAAATGAATTTAGAGGCATCCCCCCCACAACCTTACATAAAATCACAATTTTTTCTCCTTGCTCACAGAGACATCACACATCTTTATCAACACTCTCCTGAATAAATTTGGTCATATCCTTAAGTTCAGCCCTATTTCAAAAACTGTTTGCGTGACTTCTGATTCAGATGCTTTCCTGAATTAAAGGCAGTCATGGATAATCATTACCAGTTATTACAGTGCATTAATTTTGTTACCAGGTATGTTCTCATTCATGGCGGGGAGGAGTGATTTGCTGTATGCTGTATTGAGGCTGAGCGCTCCCTGGAGCAGGGACCATGCTTTTGCGGTGTATACATACACTATTGAGCATGGCAGCAGGCCCAGACCCTCCTTGCCCACATACAGCACATTGCCACAGCCTCTCTCATCACTTCTCCGGCACTTCTCACCCCTTTTCTCAGTTGGTCTGTGTCCCATACCAGCATGACATTCCTTTTCTCTGAATGCTGAACGTGCTAAAGCATGTCACAATTACAGGATCAAAAAAGTGCTGATATAGAAAGCATTTACAGTAAGCAAAAGGTCCTGTGGCTTGTGTTTAGTTCTGTCCTTGGTTTTCTTTTTTGTTTTGTTTTGTTGTTTGGGGGGTGTCTCTTACTTGTCACCCATTTTAAGCCATGTTTGCATTTTGCTAAGTATGACTTGATGCAGTTACGACATCAGTCACCGTAGACAGCCTACTACTATACGTAGGTACATGTAATCAGGAACAAAAGCGAAAAGGAGAAAAACATTTTCTTTGTAGTCAGGAAAAGCTTCATAGATGAGGCATCACGCTTAAAATTGTATTATATTAAAGAATTGCAACAATTTCGGAAATTTTTTTTTATAGGAAGGTTTGTGAATTCAGGATGTGATAGTCTGACTCACTCAACAGCAAACATGTTTGCACTCTGGCTGCTGTGACTCACACTGGCATTTGTCTCAAGCGTGGCAGTTGTTTTAGCCCTCTGCTTGGTGCAGATGAATGAAACGGCTGAGGTCCCCTGTTGCAGATTTACTACGTGCAGCTACGCTGGTAAATCACGGGCTCAGCTGTGGAGTATTTCCTGCAGCACACACACATGCACGCACATGCACATACACACACATACGCGTGCACACACCCCTGAGTAATACTTTACTTTTAAATACTAGATTCATAGAAAGGAAGTGCATAATTACAGTGCTGGCTTTTGCACCACATAAAGCAGCCCACATCAAAAGGTGTTTGCCATTAATGTTTCAACAGGTAATCTCTGGATTTATTGCCAAGTCGTGTTCCTGTTACTTAGCGCTCAGTGTTAAAGTCATTGAAATCTTTGTTGTAAGCTAGTGTAGTCATCTTAATCCTGCAGAAAACTTAGTCAATAGTGCCTTTGTTTTCCAGCCCTGTGTTTCACATTGCATCAGCAGCGCAGAAGACGTGGCCGTGCTGGAAGCAGGGAGAAGGTTAAGGGTGGGTTCTGGGCTGGCTTCCTAAGGAAGCAAGGCTCACGTGGTGACATTGTTTGTGCCTGTGTCCGCATGTATGTCCCGGCCTGGCGGCTCCTGTTACTCGGGTCCTCCTCAGCCCAGCCTGCTGCACGGGTAGAGGCTACGGGGAAGCTGCTCCCCAAAAGCTTTGTGTAAGTAGGCAGATGAATAGCTGTGGAAACCTGTGGCTGAGCCCAGCAAGGCAAAGGCCATGGACCCAGCTTATATCTTACTGGCACCAGGGAATTAGTATAGTGGGCATCTGGTGGGATTACTGCTGCCATCAAAGGTCAGGCCTTTTTGCTGGTATTTGTTAATGCTACAACCCACAGAGCTATCTTCTTCAGGTGGTTTTGTCTTTCACTTCTTAAAATATTGCAAATAAGCAGAAGCTCAGCTGTTGGTTTTGGTGCTGCTATGCTTTGGGACTCAAAGTGTTTGGATTCCCCTTCAAACACCGTCTGTTTGCAGGAGAGCTGTGGCAGTTATTTGTGAGAAATCTGTATATTTAACAAAGGCCTAGCCCTTGAGCTAGTTCTCATCTGTAACAAGTTACAGCCGTGCTGCAGTTCTTTGAAATACGCAGGAGGCTCATTGTCTCAACTCAGGGCTGAGCTGCATTTTTTACATAATAGCAAGAAAAAAAGAAATATTTATGTTGTGTAACAGAAGCATCCAGAATGGGTATATTTGTTGCTTATAGCTGTTCAACATCACTGGCTCCAACTAAATTAGTATGGACCTTTAGCATTCTTTTTCCAATCTCTTCTGCTCAGAAGACCTGTAGGAATGACTGTGTTACAAACACGCAGGCAATAGAGTTGTTTTTACTTAAAACCTCTGTGTGAGAATTGAAGAAAGTTGGCATGCTAAGAGAAGTGTAAATCTGTGTTGAAGATCTCCTCCCTCCCGCTATTCCTGCTTTGATAACCATGAGAAAGTGGCCAGTCGGGGGTATTGGTATTAAAGGGGTGGTGGATTTTTGTTAAAAAATATATCATTAGCATCTGATAGGAGGTATTTGCAAGGTATTTTTCTTTTTCCAGTTCTACACTGTTGCTTCTCAGACAGAACAACCCAGGCAAGCTCCTGTTGGTTTTCTTTTCACCTGGTGTCATTGTGTGTTGCACCTGCTGCTCACCTACCTCTTTACCTGCTTTTTGTGGGGAAAATCCTGTAGAACTTAGAAACTAAGCACAGTTAGTGAAGCATAGGGCTAAGCACAGTTTAACCTTAAGTTTTTTGGGGAAAACTGTGTATTACCGTAGTACAGTTAGCAAGTATGGTTGTGATAGATGTTGTTGGTGTATGGGCGATGACTTGGAGGTCCTAGTCAGTTTTCTATTTGTATTATTATGAGGCATCATGTAAACAGAGTAGGAGTTTAAGCTGGCATATGTGTTTTCATATTTACAACTACCCTGTGGTGATGAACCTTCATCTATTTTCTGATCAATTGTTTGATAGTGTTGCTGTTAAGGAATGGGTAATGAGAGCAGTGGGAACGACTCTGGGAGCAAAGTTGCTTCCATGGTTTCCAGATGGCAGGTTTGGAAGGACAGATGTCCAGTGAGTAGGGCTGAAAAATCCTTTCCCAGTCTGCTTGCGTAGGTTGATGCTGAAATGAAGGGTGGTTCAACTGGGCCTTAAGTTGTGAAAAATACCTGCTGTGGATGAAATAATGATGAATAATGGGTTTTTTTTATTTTAGATTAAATCTTGGGACACTGATTTCTAGGTGACTAACTGTTAGTATCAGTTACGCAGTCAGTGGTCATCGTCAGTAGAGGCTCCTGTACTGGAGGGTGTGAGCTGCAGCCTTACCCCATCAGGCCCACGTGCCAGTCCGGTCCACTGGTTGCAGGCAGATGTTCCCATCTTGCAGCACTTCACTTTCCCAGTGAGTAAGCACTCACACTGGAAATAACATTCACATAGGAAGGATGGTACTGGGCGGGGCGGCCCGTGGATGTGTTCACAGAGCTGGGGAAGGTAATGTAGGTCTTCCTCCCCTTACTACAAATTGTGGGGCAGGATGGATTGCTTCCTTGTCTGAGCCCCATGATCTGCATGCTGTTTTTCTGGTTTAGGACCTTCTGGATATGCAAAGTGCTGACAACTTGATTTACTATTCCCTTATACCAAGGTACAGTTATTCACCTTTCACAAGCCTTCACACCTTGTGACGTTTGGCATTTCACTATGGCTCATATGCAAAGCCATGGGCAGTGCTTGTTTCTGTAACAAACGTGGAGAATCAAGCTTCAGATGAGAAGTGGATGCTAAACAAAAATGAGAGTGAAGCCTGTCTGCTTTATGCAAAGGAAGCCTGTTTAGTGCTAAGACAGTATTCCTTTACCATAGCCTTAAAGTAGGCATAATTGTGATTTAAGTCTTTTTTACACTAGCAGAACAATTGATGTCAAGATGACTCATCCCCATCAGGAGCAGCTTTTGTACACTAGACAAAATGTCAGGAAATGGGTGATGTCCAGATGGTTAATGTTGGGCATGGCTGGTATAGAGAAGTATTTATTAACTTGAAATCTAAAAGACAGTTAATTCTTGGTTGTTTTGTGCTTTTGGTTTTGTTTGTTTGGGGGGTTTTATTTCCATTAGAATCTTTTCTATGTGTGTAAAATCAGCTGAACCTGTTAAAAATAATTTAGAAGATTTTTCCTGACAGGATAGATGATATGCACATTAGGTAATTGAAATCACACACACGCCAGGAAGATACAACCTCGCCTTTCCCGTTTGCGGTGGGGCAGGACTGAACCTGTCTAAAACTATTTCATGCAGAGAGAGAATAAAGGAGGAAATGAATTACAGTTTTATTTGAGTTGAAGGATTAGTTGTGAGATAATAGCGAACAACGAAACAACTTGGGAACAGCATTGCCATCTCTTAAACAGTTTTATTAGCTTATGCTGATTTGTGAATTAGGAAAACCAAATTACATCATGCAAGAGAGCAAGGAATGGCAAATAAAAACTTGCAGGAAAGGACTAGAAAAAGTGATCTCTCACTGCCTGCTCTTCAAAGCAAAATGTAGAGCATGACCTTTTCTTGGAATAAATGCAGATTATTGCACAGAGCCAACTTCTGGTTTTCAGTTTTGCCAATTTGCAGTTGCTTGCTTGTACTGTGGTTCTTACTTGCTGATTGCCCTGGAGTCCAATTTTTGTATCTAAATACTCCCAAGAAGTACTTCCATGATCTTTGATTTGAGGTCTGTTCATCTCTCAATTACATGTCTCATCTGTCAATTCAGAGTCCTTTTAGCATTCAAAAGCAGGGCTATGCTGTGATACTTGAATTTCCACAATGCTGTAGGACCATGAAAAACAGCTTCCTTGCATAACACTTCCCATTTGTAGCCAAGATGTGATTGGTAACCATGTATGTGATAATGATTCATTGATCATGTTGAAACTTCAGTTTAAAACCTTGTTACTGCAAACCAGCCTTCCTTGGTGGGTCCCTCCAAGTTACGACTCTTTTGCATGTTCCAAGAAGAGCATGTAATCACAGCCCATCATATCTGCATAGCTTAAAGATCATCCCAATTAGGGAATGAGTGCTTTGCTTTTCAGGTTGGGATTGCGCTTCAAGGAGTAGCATATCTCTCTGTAGGTCTTGAAATTTGTGCCTGGCTGTCTTTAAATCTTAAGCATAAAAATGTCTGGGAAAATTTGCAGGCAGACATGCCTTGCCCCTTGCAGAAAGAAGTGCCTACGGCTAAGGTCAAATGAGCAAGTTGTAGCAGATTAAACTAGCTTGTGAATTTACAGCACATCATCTGCTCCATAATAACCGGCTGTGTGCGTGGTGCAGAGGCACCCTATGGTAAACAGGAGGTCTCCCGCCCTTTTTTCCCTGAGGGGTAGGCTACCTTGCTTCATGTCAGCTTTCCTATGAAATAAGAGTGCATGGAGAAGGATGACAGCTACAGAACACCACTGCACTGTATTGCACAAATACTGCTTGTGACTTGCTGCTGTGTCTATGTGCTGGCAGGGGTCTGCAAGACAAATTCCAGACTAATAGCAAGATCAAGCATAGTTAGCATGTAGCGTTTCAGTAGTTGGAGCCCTGTTTGACTTGAACAAGATCAAAATCCTAATCCCACCTGTTGAAGTTAGTGGAAGGACTTGACTGAGTGTGGTGGGTTTCAGCCCAGTTGACAGACACACAGCTGACTCTCCAAGGAGGCTCAGAGGAGTCTGTGTAAGCTGGAGCTGCAAAATCTGGTATGGAGTAAACTTACCTGCTTTTATGAAAAATAATTAGAAGTTGTCTAATTTTGGCAGAAATGTTAAATATTTTGTTGTAGTCCTTCGGACACCATTTTCAGGTTCCTCTGAATGTTAAATGACAAGAGATGAAGACTAAAAAATTGAATTTTTAGGAGATTTTTTTGGATTGCCAAATTTTTGCAGGAAAACCCACACAGTTTTTAAAATGATGAAATGCTTCATTTTAACACTTAGAAACAAAATGCTAACTAACACCTAGAAACAAAATGGTTTGAGTATTTTGAGCTTGTTGTTTTGTTTTGTTTTGTTTTGTTTTTCCAGTCATGAGATTCATATAATTCTAAAGAAAAAATTAATGGCTTGAAAATTAATTGGTTTGGGTTAAGCAAAATTTTGAGGGTTGACTTAACAGTAAGTTTGTGGGGTTCTTCTCTTTTTGGTCTGCTTTCTAAAGTTAAAAAGCTTGTGAGGTTATATCCGATGGTGTGCTTCTCTATCAGATTAGCAGTAGAGTCTCATTTTAATAGAGAAGCTGGTGACCAAAGTTCTGGAAGTGTAGCCAGCGCCTGGGTATCTGAAGGCTCTTGAGCTTGCAGTGTCTCTGTCACACAGGAGTTGCCCCTCCAGCTAAGGGTTTCTGAAGTTGGGAAGACTTCTGTAATAGGTATCTGGCATTGCTAGAGTCCATTGGGTGAAAGACAAAGATGCATGTAAGAGACTAGTGGTCATCATCATCCTTGCCAGTGTGCCTTGGAGAGTGCCAACCAGCTGAACGCTGGTTCATGGATGCTGCTCTGCAAGAGCTTACCCTCAGCCAGTAAATCCTGGAGGAGTCTTACACCAAAGTTGAATTAGCTGGGCAAATACTAGTTTAGAGTTTGGAAAGTTTTGTTGTTGCTTTGTATGTTCAAGTAAACCAGACTGTCTCAGGGCTGTTAACCTTTTTGAGTAGTTATTGCTGCATTGCCCTCCCTCTGCTCTTCACCCATGTACTGATCTTGTCCATCTGTCTGACTTGTTTCCTGCCTTCACAAAGGGTGAGATTCATCTGCATTCATTGTAGCCATCTAATCTGAGCTCAGTGTCTAGACTCTCTTTATGGAGGGAGAGAGGCAGACCTTTCTAGAGGGTGATTCATTCTGTCCTAGAGCAGATGCTTAAGATAGGTCAAATTAATCATTTTCTAGATTGCCTAGTTTCCTACACTGAAAGTAAAGAGAGTTTGCACTGTCTCAGGTGTAGACTTTAGTCCTTCACTTTTTCAGTTCAGGGACATGGATTCCATCATAGCGCTGATGGGACGGGATCTGTGTGCAGGAATCTTGAAAATTACATGTGAAGTGTTTGAGGAGCTTAACATCAAGGAAATAGGACAGGTGCCACAAACCTGTGGCACAAAATGAAACTTAAGAATTCAGGAAGCACAAGTAGACCCTGGGAACCTGACTGAAGGAAAAATGGTTAATTTGGGCCCTGTGGAAATAGACGCTCTATTTTAAGTATTGTGTGTGAGGTTCACATAGAAGTTGAGGCTCAGCATTTTCCCAGACCCCAGTAAAAAGGCTGAGGATAGTCTAATACGTTGTACAACAGGGCAAGAAAATTAAGAGTTGGTGCCAAAGAATTTTTGTTAAAAAATAAGTATGAAAGAACCATGTGATATTAAGTCTGAGATGTGAAAAATACTTCCTAGTGAGGAACAGCAAGCATGTGTGCGTTTTTTGTTTCAGTACCCCTCTGCTGCAATATTACAGATGACCACAGAAATAGTTTTTTGTGTCCCCTTAGAGCAGTTCATTGAAAACAAAAATCTTCCAGTGTAGATGTCTCTGCACACCATGGGCTTTGTTTCCAGACATTTTCCAAAACAACAACCCTAAGTAGCTTTTTCTTCCTCTTGTTATGGCAACAGAAGTATCCAAGAACCATTTTAATTAGGTGTTTGCCTCTTTGCCTCTGAACTGGGTTTTAATTGTTGGTGATAAGAAGAGCAAATGATTCTTCCTATGCTGGATCAGTGTTTGATGTACACTCACCCTGTACTGGAATCTCCATCCTGGGAGCTCTTTAAAAATGTATTTGCTTCAAGGCGATGTAGGAATCAATTGTTTATTTACTAAGCAGCTCTGTCTATTTTTCTCCTTTTATTCCTTGCTTTCCTTTCTTACTTTGTTTTGTGTTTCTTTTACAGCTCTAACTAACTTTATTTGAAAGAGGAAAGCCAGTGAGGACGTGTGAGCAGTCTGGCATTTTCTGAAAAATCTTCATGCTAAAGGATAATCCAGAATTCCCTGAGGAAAAACATAGTGAATGTTGTGAGTTCCTAGCAGCAATAACGTGTACTTGCAATTGTGTCTTCTGGGGGGTGGTATCTGCACTTTGGTGTTTGCTTCCATCCCTGTGGTACACTGAGCATCTTTTCTCTCTGCTGAAACCAAAGGCAGGTATTGTTTGGGTTGTGCTACAAACCAGGCTTGAATTCCTCTCCCTCTCTCTTTTTTTCTTTCTTTTAATGTCTTCAAAGGCAGAACAGTGTTATCTAAGGAAAGATGCTGTGTTTCTTTTTCTTGGACTGCTACAGTTATTTAACACACAACTATCACTTTTTAGGTAAATATGTAAGCCTGCATTTCAAGGCATGTGATTCTGTAGGTTAATAAGAATGAAATATACTGTGGATAGCAGTTCAGCAATCTACAGGTCAGATTCAGGAGTTTTATACATGCCTATACAGTGGTTGAAATTGTTTGGTCACTTTCAAGTTAAAGGAATGCTAATAAGGTTTTTTGCACCTGGTATTCCAAACTCCTATTGCTTTGATCAGTTTGTTACATTAGTTTGAGGATTTTCAATACAAATGCTCCTCTCAGAGATTTGTGTTCACAGGAAATGGAGTAGTACACCTTTAAGAGGGAAATACAGTCACTTAACTAAGACCCTGACCAGTTTTGGCACAGGGTAAAAGAAACTGTTCCCATGAGGGATGGCTAAAGAGAAGGCATACATATTTTTATGTTCATTGTTTTTCTCATGAAGCCCACTGCTTTTCTGGGCTGAAATATAAACATCCTCAAAAAATGGGGAAAACAAGAATTCTCTGCCTGTCAACTTTGAGTATAATCCTTACTTTTATCTTAAGAAGGAACCTTGGTATTTTCAAAATTAGGTTAGTATTTAAATCCTTATGCCCGAAGTATGCAGTGGTCCTTCAGGATGTTAGTAGTGATAAAACAGCTATAGATTCTTCCAGTTTGAGCAAATAGTTTTTGTGCTTCACATAAAATTAGTAAACGTAAATATATTTCCTGAGTGCTGGGCATGTCTTTTAGCTCCCTGGAAGCTGAATGCCCCCCTTTGCTCTGATTTTACCTTTGGGTTTAGACTTTGGGAAGCAGATTGTGACAGAGTCTTGCTTTCCCAAGAATCACTTGCAAAATACATGTTACAGAAGACACTGAAAAATCTTCATAATCTCTCCCCTTTCCCACATGCTTTGATCTACAGTGAAATAGTTAACAAAGCTGACATTTGGAATTGTTAGTTACTAGTACCACTATGCTGCCAAGTTAGTAACTCATTAAGGTGAATAAGAGGCCTCTGAGACCTGCAGCTTCTCACTGTCTATATATCCAAGCAGATGTGGCCATATCAGCTTATTCCCACACTTTAAAAGACTTCTTCGAAACCACAAGGGCTTACTTTGCATGCTGACATCCTAGAACAGAGGAGGGCAGCTTTAAATAATAATAAATTGTCCTAGCATGCAAAGCTGTTGGGATAACAGGAGATGTTTGTTCAAGATGTTGCAATCACCTCCACTGATTGCGACAGCAGCACTGGCTTGTGCAGAGAAGAGCATTCCCCGGGTCCTCCAAGGTATGTGGTGTGCCAGATCAGCCAGATAAAATGCATGAGAGAAAGAGGCAATCATGGGGATGGAGTATCTGCTGCAGATGCTGTCAGTATGATTGTTACGTTCTGCCCTGTCCTAAATGGTTTAAAATGAGCCCACTTAAAAGCGCAGCAGGGTGGTCTGCTATTGCAGTGGCAAAACCCTGAATTGCACTCATGAGGCCCAGGTGTGTGCAGAAAAAGCAGCGCTCTTCTCACCAGGAACTGCTGGAAAGAAAGTGCTATTGAGAACTGCTCTCACCCTGGCATCCAGGACTGCTTTCTTTTGGGAGTCATTCATAGATGATTGAGAGTTCTTTAGAAGTTCCCCGAGAGTATATTCTGTCACCTGGCTCTGTTCAGAGGACAGTGCTGCAAGGAGGTGGTCAGCCAGGTTCTTCCTCTCCCCTCCTTTCTTCCCTTTATCCTCTCAGAAAGATAAGAATACCAGAGATGAGGATGGATGGTGTTTCTGCTGAAAGGAAATGTCGGCATAACAATGATTTTACTGAAAAATGCTACTCTCCTCTGTGACTGTTTGCAGGGTGTTGTCACACTGAGATGTGCAGAAAGCAATCAGACCTTTCCATTGCAAGCAGTAGCTGTTCTCATCCCTTCCGCTGCCTCCTCCTGCCACCCAGGCAAATTTCAGAGGAAAGAGGGGGCGTGGGGGGTGGGTAGTAAATTGTTACCAGTGTATTGTATCCACCTAGAAACTGCCTGTTTACTAAACAGTACAAATTTCTTGCTTCCTTTCTCTTGCTCTCCTCATTCGGATGAAGCACATTTCTGGAATAGCAGAGCTTGTTCAAATCAAGTCCATATTCCTCTTCAGCAAAAAGAAAAAGGGATGTCAGGAGGATTTGTTAAGGAGGAATGTTTATTTCACTTAGTAAGGGGTGAAAACAAAGCGGTGTGAGGCTCCTTTGCTCTTGCAAGAGGGTACCTTGAGAATTCCAGCATATGGTTTCACGATTTTCTGGTAGGATTTAGGTATCCTGAGTTGGGGTTTTTTTCCATTCTGAAACATATGCTGCAGCATTTTTGGAGTGCTAGCCGCACAATCACAAACACATTCTGACAGAAGCAATGAATAAACTCTTCGTGTTCCTCACTCACAGGCATTTCTTCACTTTTTTTTTTGCGCTTATGCGAAAACCTCTGGCACAGTTTGTGGGAAATGGAAAATAAATCTCTAAATCCAGTATGTGTCAATAACTGAAAAGTCTACAGTTGATCTCGTATCTATGACTGTTGTTTTGGTCAAACTGCAGACGTCAGGATAGTAAACATCCCGGCTTCTCTCTCTGACAGGTTTTCCATGCCTGCTTGTGGTGGGAACCTGCTGCCATAAGGGCTAACCTCAGAGAGGGTCTTGGGGACTGCAGCTGCACAGTGCTTAGCCCCAGTTCCATCCCATTTTTGAGCTGCTGCCTCCTTTCTCCACTGCTTGGCCCTCTTTGCTCATTTCACCATGGTCTTATCTCATCTGTACAGCCCCATGGGCCGCAGGCTGTTTTTTCTGGAACCTGGACCTGCAGCGGGTCCTGGAGCTGATGTCAGTGCCACCGCCTGAGGCACCTGGCTGGGCTGGCAGCAGCCCCAGCACACCCTTGCCAGGCATCACCTTCTCTGTACTGCCACTGTGGCAGCCCTTCGGAGAGGAGGCATACACAAGTGATGAAAATTGAACATTAGCAAGCCTTTTACAGCGGTTTTCTGAGCACGGCCATCTCCAGCTCCTTGAGCTTCAGTGCTGAATTTGTGGTGTGGTTGGCAGTGATGCCTGTTCAAACAGTGATGCATATCTTGGAAGAGTGATGGGACATTTTGACACATGCAGCCTTAATGTTTCTGAAAGTCTTTGCTTTTGAATTACTTTGGTATCTGTATGCTAAACCACTTCATGGTTTTCTATGGAAATTACCAGGCTGCTGACAAAAGCAAGAGCTGTGTGTGTCCATTCTTCTGAACAACTGCCCAGTACGTGACACTTGGTATTTACAGGGAGAGGGGGAAAAAGGAAGAATCGCTGCCATTGGAGAACTGTCCCTCAGAAACGGCAGTAATTTATTCCCAGGCATTAGTCTTCATTAAGAGCTACAAACAGCTGCAGCTTCCCTTGAAATAGAAATTGCACTCTGTAGGCATGCTATACATAGGGCTTCAGGTTTCTGACATTTCTCTGCCAAAAATCAGAAGTATTTCTCACCAAATAAATGTTTATTCAGAAAGTCTTATTTCCTGGCTTTTATTTAACATCACATGCTTCTGCCGGCCAGAGAAGAGCAGCTCAAGGCTGACATTTGGGAGAGGAAGCTGAAGCAGTTTGGGTCTCTTGCAGGGCTTCAGAAAAAGTCTCTGACCGTAGCTTTGGGCCTTTGGTTTGGCAGTTTTAACTGATGAACACCGTATTAAAGTGGACGTTGCAGAAATACAGTGGAGTTACTGTGTCTGTGCAGAAGCTTACCCCCTCTCCTGGCCCTGACGCTACTCTGTTCTGAGTGCATGGGTGCAAACCTGCCTTGGTGGCATGCAGCAACAAGGCTGTTTCAGTGGTGAGGAATCTTCTATATGGTCAGTGTATGGGCAGCATGTGAGAGCTGGGCTGTGTCCGCTTGCTGCTGCCACGCAGCAGAGAGGTGGCCAGAGTGGCTTTTGAGTCCTGCAGAGGAACATGCAGTGATGAGGCCATAAGCCACAAGCACTTGGGAACTGCTGCAGGCCAAATGCGTTTTTATTCACTTCTGTGCAGCATCCTTGGGTTTGTCTCCCTCTTTTCTCTCTTCACACACCTGCTGACTGACTTTTTGACTCAGGACTTTTGAACCTGTCTTTTCTCTGCTGTCTTTTCCCATCTGAGCTGCTGAGTTTCCCCTCCTTTTTCTCTATGGCTTATCTGTGGATCCATACTTTCCATTTGGTGTGCCAGTCCCTACCATTCCAGTAGATGACTTCACTGTCATAGCAGCCCAAGTTGGTTGCTTTTTGTAATCTGTGGCTATGCTGGTCCTGACAAATTCAAGATGTCTTCCTCCTCCCCATCTTCCCTGAGTTCTCCCCACACCCCTAAATTTATGACTTACAGTATGCAATCAGTATATTAAAATAATTTTTAGTTAGGTCATTCATTACTCTCTTTCTTTCTTCTTGGCCTATATAGCTTCCAGGGAACTGAGAAGTTGTAATTTCTCCAGGGCTAAAATCCAAGTCTTTGATAGGCAGGCATGATGCCTGGGGCCACTACATGTTGCTACCGGTTGTCAGCTTTGTAAAACTTATCCTGCAGAGCAAAGAAATCTGGGCACAAAGATTGTACTCTTCTCTTACTGTGGCAAGCTGTAGTTTCCCAGTCTGTTCTGCCTTCCCTTCATTGTCTTCCAAGCAAATGGCTGTAAGATTATGACTCCCATGTTTGGACTGAGAACAGCTTTTGCCTGAGCAAACAGATTTCTCTTTGGCAGTCACTTTAACTGCTGTCCCAGCTTTTTGCTGTCAGCTTTGTTTCATGATTTGGCTTTAGAGAAGTCCAGGCATACTAGTGTGCTGGAATGGGTAAACACAGCAAGGAAGGCAGGTGAATGTGTTTGTTAATGATTACAAACCAGGGTGGTTGCAGTTTGGTCCATGAGAGCAAAGCATCTCCTCTAGTTCAGCAGTATAGCTTGTGCTTGCTCTTATTTTTAACTTGGTGGTGTCAACTAGGGAAATTTCAGGTCCTTACTTGCAACAGTCCTTGGTTCTAGAGACTTCTAGTGATGCCAAGAAGAAGCACTGGGAACCAAGCCCAGCCTTCATGGATTGACAGCACGGCATGAAAGCCACTCTAGCAGCTTTCAAGTTGTGTCTAGGATGAAGATGACCAAAATACAGGTGTCCCATGCCTGTGAGAATATTTCTTTTGCTGCTCTCCTTCCTGTCCTCTTTTTCACTGCTGTTTTGTTATGCTGCTGTGTCAGTGAGCATCACTAGTGACCCGGTTTCCTGTGCCCACAATGACAATGACAGTATCTAGTAGTCTGCCGATGCTTCTTTCAAAGCTGATAACGTTTGTGGCAGCAGCAGGAAGAGAATATAAATCAAGCTCTCCTAGAGGGGAGGGTTTTTTGTCTATTTTCTGTTTGGAGTGTGCATTCAAAAAGGAAGGCCGCTGCTACTGGTAGATTAGTTAAAAGGGTTCACGAGCCCTTTGTAGCAGAATGCCATTCTGAACAGCTTGTTCATTCATATTTATTCCAGGTTTGTTTGTAGCCTGCCAGGCATGTTAACCTTGGATGCTTATGTTAGGAAGGAATATTATATACTCTTAAGCAAACTGGCAGTGCTGATGCTATCAGTGATCTTCCTCAGGGAGTCCTATGTTCCTAGTTGTTAATCAGCATTGGTGTTCCCAGCTGCAGGCACTGATGAATGTTTCGCAGGCACCTGATGGCACAAAGGTCAAGAGGAAAAAGATAAAGCAGCACGTTGCCAGGATTTGTCTTAGCTTCTTTCCCTGTTGAGGTATCAGAAGTAGAGATGGGCTAAGAAAACCTGAAATGCTGCAGTCTCTTACTTATTTCTGATGTTTTTTCCTGACAGTTCTTTGAATAATGGAAAAACCCCTTCCCACTATGGCAAATCCAGCTTATTGTGCTAGTGCAAGGTATTTCTAAGTTACTGCACTAGTCATAGAAGAATCTGTTTGGGGAGTGAGGGTTGCATTAGATGAGGAGAGGAAGGTTATTTGTGGGTTTCTGTTTCAGGCAACCTTCAGTCAGAATTGGGGGGGTGATTCATAATTTCATTTTGTGTCACTTCCAATGTTTGTACAGCAGTGAATCCTGCTAAAACATTACAAAAGTTGTGCCAGATGAAAGAAGCTGGGCAAAATGTGTTTTAGCTTCCCTGGTGAGAAGACATTTGTGACCAGAGCTATGGACATTCCTTGCAATGGAGAGATGTCCACAACAGCAAAAGCAGGCAAACTGAGCTTTAAGCCTTCAGCTGCCAGGAGTTTGTCTCTCTGACAGATAAAATCTCACTTTCCACTAGCTTCATTTAGCATTTCTGATGCAAATAGTTTACAAAAAGAAACCTCAGGGTAACATGAACCTCTGGTGAAGTAAAAATGAGTTTGACACTCAGAGTGGAACAACTGGAAGAGCTAACAGTTTTCATTTTCATAGTTAAAGTGATTTGGGCCTATTTTACATTTTTGAGAGGTGTGTTGTTTTCTCAGAAGACCATGTACTGCCAGCAACTTTGTTAAAGAATCAGCTTCTCATGGGGAAAAAAGGCAAAATAATATCTCTCTGTCATTCGGGCTGTCACGTACTACTGCTGTTTGAGGTGAGAAGCTCTTGTAACTTAAGATATGTTTGTTAGATCCACTGTGAGAATTATCAGGATTCTTTTTCACTTTTACTAGAACCATTAAAATGTTTGTGTAACTATCTTTATTCAACCTGAGGGATAGCCTGCAGAGTGATCCAGGAGATACAAGTACAAGCACTTCCTTCTTGTTACTGTTGACCAGTCAAACCAGTTCAACTGAAGGGGGTTGGCTTAGTGAGCAGTCCTGCTGCTCCTGATGACATTTGTAGAAAGAGTGACTTGAGCTGCAGAGGTTTAGAGGTTTATACATCTTCATTATAGGGCGAAGTCTCTTCTTAAATTCAATGAAGCAAGCAGTCTTCATTAGCTCCGGGTTTTCTTGTTGTTATTATTATTCTAATGTAATTATCCCTTCTCTTCAGTCAGCCTTCTGCTTGCTTACTTACAAATAAACTCCATCTGGAGAGTATTTTAAGATGGGGAAGGTACAACGAAGTAGTGAAACTATTGTTTGCTTTGTATTCTTTCTCCTCTTCAATACCTAGAAAGGGTGTACAAGGAAATAGAAAAAACAATTCCATGACAAACATAATATGATCCTCCTCTCTCAAAAAAGACAATGCAAAGAAAGCCTGTTGAGTTATCTGCCTAAGTATATGCAATGGGAGAAAGCACATCAGAAAGATATCAAAGAAATCATGTATCGGTCTGTGAGACCCCTGCAGCTGTTTGCTTCAAAAAAGCAGCATTAAGACCTGAGGAATCATCCCAGTCTATTCTCAGATGACAAGACATATTTCAGCAGTAAGGGCACAATGAAATACGTGCTGACTGCAGGGAGTAAGAAAGGCTCAGTCACGATGGCTACATCTGTTTGTGCATCTGAGCCCTGTGCAGAGATTCCCAACCTGACAAGTTGCTTTGCTCAGGGTAATTAGCCCTACTTCTTCCCTTACATCTTCTCTGATTATGCTGATTAGACTGAGCAGGGTGCTGCCTGGCACTGGTGAGAGTGAAACAAGTATGCCTGTACAGCCCTGCCCTGCAGTGTACCATATAGATGTCTGAGCCTGCACAGCACAAGCCCAGGAGTATGTACCGTGTGGCTATGAGGCACATGGATTTCCCGGAGTTTTATTGTATGTGCTATCAAGAATCACTCAGCTGTGGGTGGCTTGTAAAGATGCTAAGCATTAGAGAAAGTTTTGAACAACTAGCTACCCATAGTCTCCTTGATGTCAGAAAAGGCACATGCTGCTTAATGTCTTCTGTCCTGTTTGTTTTGTTGCATGAGAATCACTTCTGGTTTTGGAGGTGGTGGTCTGGAGCTCCAAGTAAGGGAGGCGGGAAGACACACGACAGACCCGTGCAGACAGTCAGAAATGGTGAGACTGAGGAATCAGAGTGTGAGAAACTTGGACTCTCTGCTTTTCATCCTATTTGTGTGCAGGACTGGCAAAAAAGTGGGTTGGCAGGTTGAATTAGATTGTGAAACCTCACTAATTAGCTGTGAGTTCCCCACTCCACCTCTCCCTTCTTCTCCCTTCCCAAGTGGGATTCTTGCAGGATGAAATGAGTACAGGGGTGGATGACTTTCATAATTCAGTGTTTTAACATTCAATTCCAGCTGCAGCTACTGCAATATAGGTAAGTTTGCTATCAAATGCTGTTTCAAAGACATTGACTGAGCTTGCAGAAGACAGCTTTTAGCAGAAACAATCAAAGAAAAACCCTGACAACCCCAAATGGCAAGAAATAAAACTATTTTTGCTTATTATAGTAGAAATGGCGTTTTACACTCCTGTCTGTTCTTCCTCTTGACTGACACCTTCCTGAGAAATGCAGTTGAGAATGAATGCATATGTATACACGCATACACACATGCCTGTCTATATATACATTGATCTTAGTGAGCCTGGGAATGTAAAACCAAGTGCAAAAACGTATGCTGGTTTTGGCAAGTTGTTTGTTTTAGTTGCACAGTTCCCCGATTTTCTTCATTTCAAAGGTGCATTAATGTTTTGTGTATGAAGCCTGAAGTGCGATAGTTAGAACTCTTGTCAAAAGATGGATGTCCATGTTTCATTCCATATTGTGAAATGGTAGTCCTCAAAATATCACGTCAAGCCACTACCATGAATAAATAGCTGCTCTGTGTTATTTTGGGGAGTAGCAGTTTCCAAGACAGTCAATATGATCGCAACCATTAAGTGAGTAGAAAGTGTTTTGAAAGAGTAGAACAAGCTTTGTTGACTGAAATGGCTGGGTTACAGCTGAAAAGGAAGAACTTGCTGTTTTAAAGCATAGCAGACATTTTAGCCATTCTTATCGGAGTGCTTCAGTAACGCAGTTGTGTGAAAGACTGATAAGGGAATGTGCAATAGCAGTGCTCATAATTTAAAGTGCCAAAAGTTGGCACGTTCTGTGCTAATGTAAAATAGTAATAAATATAAATCTCGTGTTCTGGAATTCCCGGGTCTGCTTATTAGCAGATCAGTGTGTAAACACTGGCTCAGTGTGTCTAGTACTAGAAGGATGTGTTTTGTTCTTGCGAAGGCATGTGTGCTTGCACTGCACCCCCGGAGCCTGTATGAGATAGGCTAGATTCAGACTGAGCTGTACTCTGCGTTTTCTAAAGGAAGTCTGTTTTCTATAAACCACACATGGAAACAGTAAGTAGATAATTTCTTACTGCAATGCAGATATTTCACCAGTTTTAAATCACAACTATTAGTGGTTTCACTTAAGCTGTCTAATAAGATCTTGCCAGAAGCACCCTAACAGGTCAGCTCAATCAGAATTGCAGATTCAGTGTTGCTCCTTGGTCAGATTACGACTGGCAGTTTCCAGTTCACTCCCAGATCTGCACCCATTAAGTGCATAAAAATGGTTTGAAAGAGTCGAAGCAGCTTTGTTCATTGAAACAACTGTTTTGGGATTGAAAGGGGAGAGCAGCAGATGAAAGAGCACTGGACCACTAGTGGCAGGGGATGAATCACAGCATTTGCACAGCATGATCCTCGTAGGCCTGTAGTAGCTGGTTTTGCTGTTACAAACTTGAACCCTGAGCGTCCTTGTTGATCTGTGCAGGCTTTTAAGGCTGTTTGGCATGTCAGGACTGGAGCCTTGGAGCAGTAGGGAGCAGTGGTCAAAGAGGGGAAACCACTAGGCCAAAACAAAGCCTGTTGTCTGATGAGGCCAGTGCTGAAGGTAATGCATAAAGCAGTGGTGATTGCTTCTTTGGGAAACAAATGGAAGCAAGATAAATGGTCCTTAAATGAATTACAGTTGGTATTTTAAGGCTTATGGCACAATGCATATAAGCTCAATGAAGGCATTTCTTTTTAAATGTTCCTTCACGACTTCAAAATGTTTCAAAGAACAAAGCGAACTATCTGATCGTGGTTGTGCCAAACTGGTATGTCATTGGTGTAGCTGAAACTGAAATTGCACTCACATGAGTTCAGTCTCAGTGTCTGTATTGTGCTGGAAAACCCAAGTGATTTGATGTAGAAAACATTTGTCATATTAAAGCATCTCTTCGGTTCAGTGATTTTTTTTGTCTTTCCATTTTGTTTTGGTGAGGATGGTGTGGGGGACGTGGAGTTGCAGATTGATGATTGTTTGTCTGTAAACTGTCTCACTGGAACGGAGACTGTAGGAGTCTTTCTTATGGCTCTTAGTCAGACCAGTGCCTTATCTAAACAGTATTTGACACTTGAAGATGCTACACATGGCTCTCATCCAGCCTACCCACTTGATCAGAGCGGACACTATGATCATGCTTGCAGCAGAGTTTGAGGAGAATTCATTTGGGGAACCATTCCTGTGTATCAGATCACTGCATTCTTGAAAGTCTTTCTGTTCTAACAGCATCCTTTCACTTGATTTAATGTAGTTCAAAGGTGTACCAGTAAGGAGAATTTGGTACCTTGATGAAGGAAGTCACAAAATGAGGGCAATGCTGTGTCCTGACATCACCATGTAGTACTTTTTTTGACATTGAATTAATATTCAATAACTTGTAGTGGTAGCTGTGCAGCAGCTCAAAACAAACGCTGCAAAAATTTTGATCTCAGGCAGTGTTTGTCACTACAAATGTAATATCTGTGTGGACCATCAATCTTAAGACTAGTAATAGCAGCAGTGTGGGAAAGCTTGTGGTATGCAGTCTGAGGCATTTCTACCACGCTGATGTCGAGCAGGCTGACAGCAGGTAGGAGACTGATGGCAGAGGTCAAGTGTTGCTGGGCTCATTGCTTGCCTTCTGTTTTGTGGTGGAGCAAGGGAGAAATTATATACTTGATCTTTACCTGAAAACAGTAAGAAAGGAGGAGATACAGAAGAGGATATGTAATTAGAGAAATAAAATGGCAATTCATGCTGCTCTTTCATACCATTTCTTGCATTAAAAAGTAAATTTCATAATTCTATCTTCTTATTTTCTGATTTCTTTAGATTCAACTTACAGTGATAGGAACATTCTTCCCTTGGTAAGAGGTAATTCTGATATGCGAAATTTGAAACCTAAGGGATAAGACAAGTGAAATTGCATTGCTTTAATAAATAAGGGATAATTTAAATGATTCCTGACCCATTACTGATTACTTTATCCTTTTACATGTGAAAGCATCAAAGGAGAATGGGAAAAATTTTGCCTTGGTAAGATTTGGCTGTATAGTGCTAAGCATGGCTAGATTTGAAGTACAATGGGAATATTATGTGTTTCTTAGGGTGGGTCCCCAGGAATTTGAGAAGACGCCTGATGGGGAAACTGGAGTTCAGATCCCACCTTCTCCCTTGCTTAGCCTTCTCTGGGTTTCTAGTTTGGTTCTGGCTTGTTTCTTAATTTAATGAATCACCTCTGTGGTGTATGCTGTTTGCAGTCAGTCTTGTCCTATGCTGCCTGGTCATGAAATACATCTATGATGCCTAGTGCGCTGAACCTGGTAGAGGCAGGTGTTGCCTTTTGGAAGGAGAATTGCATTTCTTGGTTTCTATTATACCTTTAAAATTTTTCACTTTCCTTCCCATCTGCAAAGAGACTAGCCGGTGTTTAGGTATTCATGTACTGACTCCCGCAGCCCTTTCCTCTTGTGCAGCCTGCGGTTTGGGATGACTCCAGTAGTACAGCACTGACTTACAATCAGGAGAGATGGTGGCAGAGCCAGAAAAAAAAAGCTATCTGATGGGTGACTTGAGGCATGTCATGACCAGTCAGTGCTGCAGCCATAAAATGGAGATAATGATACTGATATCACTCTTTGGTAAGGCATTGTGACATGTTTTCATGATTATTTCTGCTCCAGAGCCTGGGTGTTTTTAGCCTGGATTCCAGGGAAGTGAGGTGTGTGTGGTTGTGGTGATGATGTCTGTCTGTCTGCTTGTCCATCCCCGTTTCCCTACTCCCATAATATTGTCTTGGCTAATTCCCACCAAATCCAGCAGGAAGTAGAAGTCTCAAAGACAATTAAATCCCTAAAATTTTTTTGTTATTGCTGACCTCAACAGGCAGGGAAGGTGAGAGGCATGAGTGAGTGCTGATGCTGAGGAGGAAGGGACAAGCCAAGTTCTGCCCTTGATAACTCTCTTTAGCAGTGGCTGGCACTGAGTCCCTCCACTGCGTCCAGTGGGCTTTGGCAGACCTTGTCCAGGTGCCAGCCTGGCACAGCAGGATGTGGAGCAAGGCTGAGCTGTTGGAGGATGCCAGAGGGAAGATGATGTACAGAGATGGATGCATTCAGAGGGACAGCAGAGGTGCAGAGCACAAATCCTGCTCTCTGTTGGGTAGAATGGGACGTGTTACTAGGAGGGCTCTGACAGAATTTGCTGCTTGAAATCCTGCTGGTGGTTTTGTTTCTGGCTGCTCTGAGCATGCCTTCCTTATGTTCCTGGGATGTTTTCAGTCCTCTTCTGGGCAGGCTGGGTTCCTTTGCCGCGAAGAACTCTGAATCTTTCCTGGCACCTTTGGCAAAGCTCTTGCACTCTTTACCCTCCATGTTGCTCGCGCTTAGCAGTGAATGCAAATTTAGAGCTGCCTTCTTTTCCTGTAACTGTGGGACTTCTCCCCATGTATCCCAAGTGGAAGACCCTGCCCATTCTCATGAAGAATTTCTCTTGTTGTCCTCATTATGCACATGTAATGTCTGGCAGGCCCTGTTTTCAGTGACTGCTGAATTTCTCCCTTGTACAGCTCTGTTTGTGCCTCCAGAGCATTGGCCGCCTTCTGCATAGGGCCTTTCACTTATTTGGCACAGCTCTCTGGTTTTGTTTTTCTCTGTACGTTAAAGGCAGCTACATGGTAGTAGTAATGCTCACAGGGATGTAAATGTATTATCTTGTATTTATTAACTCAGTAGGGGCACATGTTTATCCTCTATGCTTGAGTGCTGCTTTTAAATGGTACTGTATATACAATAGATAGATTGAAAGTTGACTAACCAAGAAAACATCCTCAAGGCTGACAGAATAAGCATGAAAGATATGCAAGAGTTGCAGCCTGGTTTTTACCACTGTTTTCTGTCTGGCATGCTGATGTACATGGTTGTAGCAGTTAGATGTCTCACTTATGAACCCAGATAAAGCCAAGGTAATTTAAAACAATCACATTCATCTTGTGTCTTGAAGAATAAGTCTATACTTCGCAAGAGAGAAGAGATTTGCAAATTTTTTTTTATTTTTTTTTTTTTAGGGGTATTTATATAAGCATCCTTTCACTGGGAAGAAGGGACAGGTAAACAAGTAGCCAGCTGACCACAGGCTCTGTGGCTTCTGCAGGAATAATCATATGTATACCAAGACTCTTGAACTCCCTTCAGGTCAGTTGTTTTCAAAATGTCAGTTTAGGTAGGTTTAAAGTTCAGTTGCTTTGAAATGGAGAAGCCATGACCGGGAAGGAACATGACTGGAAAGCATCATACTGTAGCCTAAAGTCAGCTTTGAAGTCTCAGAGTCTTTTTATTGACTTCATAGACTTTAGGTTAGGCCTTCAGTACAGAAAGTCAAGATCAGACATGTCTCTGAAATTATTTTTCAGGGATTATTTATATGTTTGATGTGTACTTCTCTGCCATTTTAATAAGAATCTCTAATATCAGACTTGTTATTATTACTGTTGTGCAATTAGGTTTGTAGGCCTTGGTCAAAGCCCAGTTTGGGTAGGCATTTGAATACTTAAATGGTAATGAAAAGACTCTCCAAACCAAATAGGTCATAATGTGCCTATGTATGTATGCGTGAAGGAGAATGGAGGTTTTGGAGATGGTGTACACTGGCCCCCGAATAAAAACCTTCCTTTGCAATCATTTTGCAGATGGTAGCCTGGGCTGTTGTGCAATGAATGGACTAACTAGTCTAAGAAGACCTCTAACTTCTGGCTGAAAATCCCATCTTTGAATCAAAGGGAAGAGGACTAGAGTAGTTTCAGGTTTTGTCATACTTCATTAGTCTTTTTGGTTTATTTTCACGTACCTCCTGTTTGCACTGAAGTGCTGCAAAAGACCTATTTATGTAGATCATGCCACATCCATTTTTCTGACAAAATGGGACAGTTCCCTGTAGTGCATTTTTGAGTGTTTTGCCCTTTTAAGTTCCTGGGGTCTGGACCTCATGGCTTCCTCCACTTTCCTTAAGGAGCTGTTAATAAGTCTTATATCATATTTAGCCTAATTTTCACTTTTTAAAATTTCCCATTAATCTTAAATTGCTCAAGACTACATCTGACTTAATTCTTACTCATTTATGATGTTGGACATGCCAGCAGAATGGAAGCAGCAGTAATGGGTTACTGCAAGTCATCTGCGCCTTCAGTACCTGCTGGGAGATGCTCCTGAGAAGCTGTCCACATGATATGTCAAACCCCAAAGGAGGGGGAATGTGCTTTGGACAAACACTGATACTGAGATTTTCAGGTTTCTCCAAAGTAAAGTGACTGAGCCTTTTTTTGACTGATTGAGTGGTGTTGTAGTGGTGTTGCTGCACTTCAGAATTTCTGAAGGCCTTGTTTCACCACTCTGCCTTTAATTTGCTTCTACTGCTCTCAGTTCTTTCTTATTTTCCTTCTAGTCATATATGCTCTTTCAACAGCAAGTTTTCATTTCTTCCTTTTTATTTCCACAGTAGATAGTGGAGTCACATCCCACATGTCTCTGCCATCTGGAACAATTTCCCTGACTCATTCCTTTTGGGTTTCAACTTTATCCTTGGCCTCTGTGTGTTAATCTTACTAATGAAACAATCACATCTTATGCCTAGAGGCTTCCAGTTCTTCTCTGCTTAGTCTTTCTCCTCAAGACACGTAGCTTTTGCTGCCCTTTGATACCCAAGGTGTACTGTGATTTGTGCTTATTATTAGACAAGAAAGACCTATTTTAGGAACATCTGATCACATACTTGCATCTGATTCCTGTTCAGGTAAACACTTGAGGCACATTCATAGTTTTAACACCTCTTTATCCCTTTAATTTCAGTTGGCTCCACTGTTGGCTCTACATGTTTAAGTACTGTGAACAAGAGAAAGCCTCAACTGTGAAACATATTTTTTTATATTAAAAAAAATCCAACTAAAGCATATTGCACAGCCTGAAAGTAATGAAAGATTCAACAGAGAAGTAAGATTTCAAATCTGATACTACATCTTAAATCTTATCTTGAAAACATCAAACATGCTGTAAAATCAAACAAAAAATCCAGCAGCCTTGCTTTTCAGTCTGTTGACTCAAAATATTTTCTGCTGTACACAGAGATTTTCAGTAGTTGACATAGTATGGTTCCTGCTAAAGTAAGAGAGTCTCATGCTTCCTGGGATCTCATAGTAGACCTGCTGAGTTGCAACACTTGCATAAAAAAAAATGAGGTCAGTTTATTGAGTGAGCGGTTGGACACAATTTGCAGTGCTACCGGTTTTCTCCTTGTGGCTTTCCTAAAGCTTCCATGAGATGGGGGAAAATGCAGCTAATAGCAAGCTGTGCCTGGGCACTACACAGTCCTGGCTTTGTGCAAAGCATGGCTTTGGCATCTGGAATAGGAGCTCAGTGCGTATTAGCAGTGGTACATTCATTGACATAAATTACTGTCAGAGCAGTGGAGGAATGCAGCTGTGTATTTTGTGAGCACTGGATGCAGTCTATCTCAGGCTCACTCTGAGATCATGGAAGATCTGCTCAGACTTGTGTCTCAGACTGTTAAGTCTTGGGCGTGAGGCACTGCAGTCAGATAGCCACTCACTTTTGGAATAAATGCAAGCTCAGTTGCAGGGCTCCTACCCATTTCCCCCATCCTTGCCACTTTCTTACCATTTTCTTCTTTCTTCCAAGCAGAAGGTTTGTCCAGAAAAGACCCATATGAAGAGATATCCTTCCTAATTCACGAAGAGTGAGGACAGTAGAACAGTGTCTGATGAAGCAGCCCTTTGACTTTTGATTCTCATTTTGTTTCTCATGTCCTTGGGGATAACACATCATCTTCAGTGCGTCTCCCATCAAAACCAAGGGGGGAAATGCATTCATTTCCAGGAGTAAAGCTGCCCCAGTGTGTCTAAGCTTCACCGCAGGAGGTCACAGTGATGCTGAGAAGAAGGGGCAGGGAAGGTGCAGTCAAACAAAGTGCCACAGGCTGTTCTTGCAGCCCACAAAGGCAAAGCTACCAATTAATTTATTATGGAAAACAGCATGGTACCACTGTGTCCCAGCTCGGGGCAAAGCAGTACAGGGAAGAGAGTAATAGCATTGGTTGCAGAGTCCTTTCCTAGGTTTCTCAAGGGGTTTTTGTTTTCATTTGGTTTAGGGTTTTTTGCTTGGTTTGCTGTCCCTATCTAAGCATCCAGCTAAAGTCTTCCAATCACAACCATCATCTCCTTGCCTTGGATCACTGGGGTGTGATGCAGTCACTTGTTTGCTTCTAGAGTGATGACACAGGCAGTTTTGTAGCATGAGAATATTTTTGAAGCCTGAGTGTGGGTGTACGATTGTCCAAGTTGAGGGAGTTTTAGTACAGAATTTGAATCACAGTGCTTTGTTAATGGGGTGTTTGCCTTTGTCCTCCTTAAAATAAGGAAAGCAACTGAAGACTGTGTAATGCTTGATTCCTTGTAAATCATGGGGATTGCATGGTTAAAAGTGTGTTTTCCCAACATCCTTTTAAAATGCATCGCTTTTGTGCCTCTCACATAGTTCCCTGTTCAGACTCCCAGGAATCTCTACATTTTTACATCTCCTAAATGCTCAGTGGATGTAAAAAACCTTCCTGTGTGTGGAAGTGGAGATGCTAATGCAAGTAAAAAAGATTCATGTTTTCCTTTTAACATTCATCACAGTTCTTGGAGATTTTCATGGAAAATTCATTTCCTGAGGACCAAACTAAGCCTCTTCTTCACAACTTACCATGATTAGACTGTGGGATTAAGCCAACCTGAGGCAATGTTTTGGGGAGTTTCTAAGCAGTCCATTGTCTCCAGTAAAATCTCTTTTTCTTTGCTTTCCATTCTGCAGAAAACATATTCCTCACACCAGAGCTGCCATGCTCATCAGTTCAGCAAATGTTTCTTTGGCATTGCACTTGCTGTTTTTGAGCCACAAAATGCTTTTAGGTAAAGTTATCATAATATAAACTGAAAATTGACAGGCTGAATAGTTGTGGTTAGTATTTGATATAGTGGTGATGACGTGGGAAAATATGTTGTTTTTCTCCATTTGACTGTTTGAGGTTAGTTAAAGACCATTTTGTTCATGATGTGCCAGCTAGAATTATGAGAGCATGGCTTTGAAGTAAGCAGGTTAGTTTGATTTTAATATTTTTTAAAACCTGATAAAGGCCTGTTGTCAAAGAATGGATGTTGTTATTTTGGGATTTAAAAAGAATGGTGTCAACCATTAGGAGTAAGAGGTTAAAAAGAATTAAATTTTCTCTTCCAAGTAGTTCAGCTCACTGCATAATCTAACTAAAGGTGTCTCACTCATGGGACTAGCATGGGCAAAGCATGCACCCCAGGGCAAAATCCAGTAGAGTTCAGGTGCATTGTTCTTCAGCAGAAAATGATAGTGTGAAAGGGGGATGGGTAGCAGCAAGCAAACTCAGTGCTTTCTGCTGGCAGCAGAAACAGCATTTTGTGGCCTGTTCCTTTTCTACCTTTCTGGTATTAAAGACCAGGGTAGTACCACATCCTGCTAGGATGGCAGCTCAGCAGAGCCATGAGTGACATCTTACATACTCCATCAGTTATGGGACTATTTGCACATACAGAAAATGTCACGGTGCTGAGTCAAGCAGGCAGTGCTCTAAAGGACCACAGAAACAGGCACCCTGTTCATAAGACAGAAACAAGAAAAGAAGGCATTAGGCAAGAGGTGATGTTTGATGTCCCCATATCTAATGATAAAAACAAAAGTGACTCAAATGTCACTTTCTTCCCAAACAGAAATCTTTTTGGTGTGGCCTGTTAGTCCCTGTTAGGAGCGATATGCAAAATATACAGAATTTGTGTGTGGCTAAATGATGGTTTCCTTTTCTTTCATCTGCCTTCATTTCACTTTGTGCTGCAAGGTTGCAGTGGCATGTAAAAGGCTTGACATATTCAGTGGAACCTTAAAACAGCTCCAGTGAACTGCAGCAGAAACAGCAGAGGAAAGTAGAAAGTAACCAAGCTTACCTTTTGAAATAAACGCTGCAGTTCTGGAAAAGTCATTACTCCATCTGCTCCATGAGTGAGTGAGTTTGGGGTTAAAATTTTCTCCAAAGTGTATGTGATGTTTGGGCACAGAGAGGCAAGTTAGCTGTGGAGGAGCAGCCTTAAAGGTGAGCTTGCCTGTCTTCACCCTTCTTGAAATGCTGTGCTGAAATAAGGTTGTTAGGGCAGCTCACTCAGGTGACTATTTTTCTGGTGTTCCCATTTTTTCTCTGCTTACATGGGCTAATCTTGTCTCTTTTTGGGGTACGGGGAAGGTCAGGGAGTGGAGCATGTTGCTAACCTCTCCCCTGCCCCTGAGCTGAGGAGCCTCTGAAGCTTCTTGAAAGTTAGTCCACACTGACTTTTGTGTAGTGCCCCTTAGCCTGAGCAGGTATAAAGAATATGTATGGCTTGTTTCTAAAACGCCATCAAAGAGGCAGAGAAACAGATGGACTTTTAATATTTTTCTTATTCTGATGGTTTTCTAATGACTCCTGGAGGCACCATTCCTTCTTTTGTGTACCTTGTGTCAGTACAGCCAGTACTGTGAAGAGTTTAATTTGAAGGTCCTAACTTAGGAAAGCTTCCTTTTTTTCTACTTTTGATTAAATACTGTAAAATATTTGAATTGGTTGTCTTGATTAATAGGATAATACTGATGATACTGTCTGACAGTTGTTTAATGAGGTTGAGCTTACTTGGGTATGAAAAGAAGGCCAACTTATTCAAGGACACTAAGTGGTTATAGTCATTCAGGTAGTGATCTTTCAAGATTGGCATTTGTACACCCAGAAATGGAGGCAGGTGGAACACCTAGGTACTTTTCTCAGGTAAATATTCCTCAAAATTCACTGGAAGGAAAGATTGTGTTCCACATTGTGCATCTAAAATAAAAGCTGAGATTTTGACAGCTCCCCAGATCAGTTACTGACATGCATCTACTCTCTCTTCTGAGGCCTTTCACCCCACACATGATTTTTTTATTCACCTGATAATGGTCCCATTTATAAAACAGAAACAAGAAAAGGTAGTAGTAGATAGAACGGAAAATGTATGTCTGTGTGTTTAATGATAAAACCAAAAGTGTCTCAGCTGTCACTTTCTTCCAGAATAGGAGCCTTGTTGGTGTGGGTTGCAAGTGCATGGTAGGATGTGGTACCTTAATGTACCTGCTTCACTTCAGCCAGACTAATGGGCTTTTAATTTCCATGGCCTTGCTCCCAGTCTTTGAGGCAAGCACTTGCATAACACTTTGCTTGAGACGGCGCCTTTGCCTCGAAGTTATGCTGGGAGGACATTCAGGCACATGCAGTGGGATACTGAGCACAGTGGGATCCTGATCCTAACTGGTGCCTCTGGGCACAATGCTGTCATAAATTTTAAATAATAATAATACTGTGAAAAGTTAAATAAATGTGTCAAGTTAATTTTAATGCTCCCCTCCCCTCCGGCAAATTAGCAAAAATTGAATTTTCTAATAATTAGCCCAAGCAGTTATCGCTGAATAGATATACCTGATTTCTGTGAATTGTGGTAATAAATGAAGGACTTATCCTGCGAGGAGCGGAGAGATTTCCAGACTGACCTGAGAGGATCAGGTCCAGTTGTACACACAGATACTATATAAATGCATTTGCCATTAATTGGGTTAGCTATAGGTTATATGTGTATTCCATACAGTTCAGATTTTGGTCACTTATATTTACAGCCTTAGAAAATAATGCACTGAGCTATCTGCACTGAGCTTATTAAACTGTCATAATAAACCATTTTACAGTTCCAGGCAGCCCTTCCCAAATGTATTGTAGAGCCTATTAACAAACACCTGTCAAGTTCAATTGAAATGTCTAAGTGGTCTGATCTACAGCATCTGCTGCCATGCCAGGGAAAGCAGGGCTCATACAGCATGCCAGCCACATCAAGTAATGCACTCCAAGATGAAGTATTTGGGAGCAGGGGGCCTTCGAGGAGCTCTTGGCTTTCCTTTCAGCCCAGTGGATTTAGATAGTAAGTGGTGAGGAAGAAAGAGGTAAAAAATTAGGTTTGTGTAAGGCAAACAGCCTTTCCATTCTGTGTTACCTGGCTGTGACATAAGTGTCAGAACATTTCAAGCTTTTCCTTTCTTCCTCGTTTTTTTTTTTTTTTTTTTTTTTGTCAAGATATGGAAATGTAAACAGATCTTTTCCTCTGTTGCTGACTTGAATGGGGGCCGGCCCCTGGTACGTGTGTGAAAATTGCTTGGCTACGAATGATCTTATGTTCATTATATCATAGCTTTGCAGATAAAGTCCAAACTCCCTAGCTGCTTGTCTTGACAGAGAGTTACTTGTATTTGCTTCCAGAGACTGAGCTTACAAAAGAGGAGAGGGAGAAAATTAGCCCAGTAGCATCTCAGAAATGTTTGTGGAGTGTTTTTTTGTTTCGTGTTCAGGCGGGGGGTTTTTTATTTCCTTTTTTTTTTAAATCATGAACTCCAAATCCAAGGAGACTCAGCAATCAGCGTGTTTGAACGCCAGCCAAGACACTAAACTGGCAGCCATCCATTCTGATATCAATGTGAGTGAAATGTGTACTCAGTAACTGGATTCAGGCCCTTCATAGTTTGCAAGCAAATATTTCTGCTTTTGCAGATCAGATAAAAAAACCCAGAAAAAGCTGTGCTGCTCTCAGGCATGTGAGAGAGAGGGGTCTGCACCTTTGCAAAGGGACATTAACATTTCTGTATCCCAGAGTCCTGCGCCTTATGTTGTCATGTTGAAGGGTATGTTCTATTTCCAAAAGGCATTTAATTACGCCTTTTAATGTTTTAACTACTAAATCTGCCTTGCATAAAAGCTCTAAGTACCTCGCAGTGGTAATAAGCTGTAGGGAAGTGAAGTAAATTGGCATTTTGTAAAAAGGTTGTGCAAAACCGATGGAGAGCTATGCAAATGAGCTATGATACAGCCAGATTTGCATTTTGTCTTATGTTTAGTGATGATATGCACAGCATGGCTTTGGCAGGCTTGTCTCTTGGGATGATGCATGCATTGGTGGTATGGCCCTGTAGGATCAGTTTAACAAGCGTAATGTTGTGATTTTCCATGCAGTTTCTCAGAACCCCTGAGCAATGTGCAGCAATAAATAGTGACAGCGGAAATAGATTTTTAAGAGTAAATACATCTAGTAGGAGAAAAAAGTATTATACAAATCTTTTGCCTTGCCAAAAGAAGGCTAGCAGTTTTGTTTGATGCTGCTCAACTTTCCAAAGTGACTCCCTTCTGCTGTCTTACTTATTCCTGTGTTACTCTTTGGTTAAGAAAATGTCAGAACAAGAAGGTGAAGTAGAATTCTTGTGCTCTGGGTGTTCAGGTCATTAGAGCAATGTACAGAGGAGGGCTACGTGTTACAAGCAGCTGACGATGCAGTTTCACAACGTTTGAGTTCATTGAACCAATGGCAGCTCCTAAGACCTGTTGTTCCACCCAGCTGAGAAGGAAGGTGGGATCATACTTGAGATTTCTGGTGATAATAATGCTATTTTAGGGAGGATGATGTGCAAATTGACTCTCAGAGCCCTTTGCAGTCTGTTTTATATTGATGAGACATGCATGCTTTTTAAGTGTTGCTGGAAAGTACCTCTGAAGTGACTGTAACTGCTTTTTTCTGTATATAACTTTTGTTTATTTTCAGGAATTCATTCAGTATGTTAAAAAAAAAAAATCAAATAAAAATTAATCCAATTAATTGGGAATTTTTTTGGCATTGGCCTTCACGTGCTTCATGTTCTCTCCAGCCATCTATTTGAACACAAATTTGTTATCTTTTCTGCTCTGAAAATGAACCAAATACAAGTTTCTGTATATGCTTTACTTGTCACAAGGGTGATTTTGCTCCAGCATCCCTTCCCAGTTTATCAGTGCAGTGTGACAGCTCTGTCCTACGGGGCAGTGGGCACCCCAAAGAAGCACTGGCTGTTTTTCAATTCCTGTGCTGTGATCCTGCATCACTTGGAAGTGAATGAAGTGTCAGCTGCTAACCTGCAGTAGGCTTGGGGCTGGCATCTGTCCTGAAGGAGTTCAGTAGTTTTTGGACAAAGCACCTGGTACAAGGCTGTCCCAAAATTAAGCGCAAGCTTGAGTACTCTCTTCCTGTGACCTCAGCACACCCACTGCTCTGTTAGTTTGCCTTACAGAAGCAGAAGGGAGTTTGGCTGCTTCCAGATGAAGTCTGCCAAAAAAAAAAAGGAAAAAAAAAAGCCTAGCAAGCATCTTCTTCTCTCCCCTCCTCCCTTGGCTTCTCTATAAATAGTCAAAACATTTTTCAGAGCAAGTTTAGTTAATGTTTTGCAGTGGTGAGTGAATACTGTGGTGCCTTGATACGTTTTGTGCTCCTGAATCTCATTGTGAGATGCCTGAGTGTAATTTAATTGAGGTTTTTAAAATGAGATGAAGAGAGAGTGCTATGAAGTCTCGTCTGAATTTTGTCATTGACTTCATGAGAAGTCTTTGGAGTGCTTTTAGGAAGAGTTTGGCTTCTCATTTAGCTGTATCATTGAATGCATGTCGAAAGTTTTCCCTTCTTATCCTTACCACATAGACAGTCACGTCATTCTTGAAATGAGTGCTCTATTTGCTGTCCATATGCAAGGAATTATGCGAACATCTGTGTAAGTTGCAACATACAAGAAGGCAAATTCTTGGTGGCAGGCGGCAGATCCCGTCGTTCAAACCTCTGTCTGCAGGGGGTCTGTGTGCAACAATCAGCTCTGTTCTCGCACCACACGCTGTCAGTTTCATGTTCACCGCTTCACTACTAATAACAACTAGTAGGTTTGGTCTTTTTATTATTATTATTTATTTATTTTATTTTTATTTTTGTTAAAGCACCAAATATATAGTTTCATTTGGCAGCTGGTTTTATCAAGAAAATGGTCTCAGAATCGTGTGGGATTTTGTGAGTCATTGCCAGAAACACTGCGGTGGGTGGGTGGATTAGCCCCTTCAAAAGCAGCTACTCAGAGTGATTTGGGGGTAATAAGGTGTAGGGAAAATAGAGTCGCGCCTGTGATTTTTTTGCATGCTCCCCTGGGAATGCCCTCAGTGAGGGCGATGTCCTTATTCTGTCAGCAGCTCTCTGCTGTTACCTGCTGGCAGCAGAAGGAAGATGAGTGATGCTCCTCAGTCTCCGTGCAGTGTTTCTCGTGGCTGTCCCTGCATGACAGGATACTGTAGCACAAAACACACGTGTTTCAGTTGCAAGGCTGTGGCGTGAGAAACTGGGGAAGCAGCCCTGGCGCAAGTGTCCGGAAGAGCACACTTAGGTGTCTGTGCTTTAGGTGTTGAGGCTTTCAAATCAGCCTTGCCAGCTTGTAGCTAGGTTTATTTCAGTTGCAGGTATCAACGCTTCTTCCTAAAGGCTTGCTGCCTCTCCGCCTACAAAATGCAGCCCTGTTTCCCATCTCAAACCTCATTGGAGAACGCTTTCCCTAAAGTAGATGAAATCTGAGCACTGTCTCGTTGCTTTTAATGGCACAGCTCATCCCCATGTAGCTGGGCTCTTGCCATCAGCCTGATCTCACAGGAGTGACACATCCTCCCAGTAACGTTTCAGTGGGACACTTGTAGAAACATTTGCTGGTTCCATCACATGGTGTGGAGACTTTTCATCTAGAAAACCATTTGGGAATAAAGTGCAAGACCTTGTTTCAGAGTCCTGCTGCCTCCCAGACAAAATTACTGGTCCCTGGAAGCCAGCAGCAGGAACTGCTGCTCTGTGCCTGCGCTGCCAGGACACAGAGCACACGGGTTTGCATTAGCACATCCCACGGACAGTGTGTTTCTCTCCGATATGGGGCTGAGGAGGTATGCATGTGTTTGGTCTTGCATGCTTCATCCAGGCATTTGGCAGTGAAGTTTCATACCAGAAGCACATTTGTTTTGTGCAGAAGCTTTCCTGTTAAGTCCTAAAAGTATCATTCTGTCTTGTGCACTGAAAGAATATTTCCCCTTCTAAGAGATAACCAAAGCAATGCGAGGAGAATGTTTTGATGAAATCAAAACTGGGGTGGAGAGGAGGAGCCGCAGAGATCTGTCTCCTGCCAACGTCCAGTCAATGCTGCTGCTGAAGTGTAGTGCAGCGCTCTTAAGCATAGCAGAGACCTACTTCAGTGGGTGATGGCTTGTTGTGCCTAATGCTCCCCCAAGCAATACGTATGACATTTAAGTATGTGAAGGCTTTCCCTGTTCCAACTTCTTCCTATTGCTTTGCTGCCCTTTTTTCTTTTTTCTTTTTCTTTTTTTTTTTTTTTCCCCTCAGTTTGGGAATGTCCAAGAAAAGCAAATAGCGTTGTTCCCAGACAACTCCCAGAGCCTGAGCGAGCCGTGGTGGGAGCAGGGCGAAGGTAGGGGGCTGCTCTCAAAACTTCCTACGTGAAGCTGGAGTGCAGCTGTCTCCCCCAAAAATCACCCAGGTGGGAGCTGCTGGTCCCCCTGCTGGTCTCTGAACAGAGCTGTGCTGGAGGCTGCAGAGCTGTGTGTGAGGAGGAGCAGCCTGGCTCTCGGTAGTGGAGAGGAGACAGGGCAGAGCAGCTGGCCGGCATCTCAGCTGCCTTCTCCTGCGTGAGGTGGGCAATCTGCAGCTCTTGTTGCTTTGTCTGGCATGCGTGCATACCCATAAAGTTGTTATTTGATAAGGTTGCAGAGTATCTGATTGTGCTGTACTGCAGTCCCTGTGAAGCATAAGGGTTGTAGCCGTAGGTCCAGACTGAAGTAAGGGGAAGAGGTATCCCTGACAGTGAGGTGGACCCCACCTCCACACCTTGCACATGCGCCATGTCAAGGAGTTGCTTGGGGTATCAAAGAAAGATCAGTCTCTCTTACCCTAAACCACCCCTGTAACCTCTCTGTACTTGTGGCAGGTCACTTGTGGGAACGGTAGGGCGAGTGTGCAATGTAGATACTATTGCAGCAAGCGCAGGGAGTGTAGTAGATACTCTTTGTACCCAGCTTCCGTTCCCTTGTGCACCACTGGAGGCACTGAGAAGCAGCATGAAGAGGAGCAGAATGGGCGTCTGCTCTGTATGCTGCTGGAAATGGCTTTGATTGCTTCACCAGGTCAGGTTTCCTTGCGGTTGTGATGGCTGGACATTAGCTCTAGCATTTCTTCCCTGCCTTGATGCGAGTGACAGCAAGATGTGGCTGCTACTAGTGGGTGGGGGGAACAACTGCCTGTCTGCAAGGATTAAAAGCCCATTTTCAACGTGGTGCTGGACCAGGTGCAGGGATTAGCCTGCCTTAGCATGGCCTCAAAGTGAGCTCCGTTGCAGCCTGCTTGGTCTCCTATAATTGAGGAGGTGATGGTGGTCGCCCGCATTCCTGTGAGTGGGCTGTGAACAAGAAGCGAGACACGGCGTTTGCGAACTGAAGAGCGACAGGACAGGACAAGTCTGTAGCACTACCCCAGCTCTAGAGAGCTCGCGCGCTGAGGCCTGGGGCAGCACCGGCTCTGGGGATGCAGCGTGGCAGGGAAGTGGTGGCCCATGTGGTCATGGTGCCAGCAGGGCTTGTGATGGGAGAAGTGTTGAAATGACAGCAAGGGTAACAGCTTACTTGATGAAGCAAACTGCAGCTTCTTCAGGATGCTGCAGGCAGGACAGGTGGACACCAGACCTTTGTGGAGGACTGTCCTATCCCTTGTGGTTACATAAGTCTTTATGTAGAACTTCCATAAATATATTTGTGGATTGCCCAGGCATATTTTTCCTTTCTGCTTTCCACTTTCTTTTTCCCTTTCCTTTCCTTGCTTGCAGTCTGAGGCAATTTGTGGGGTTTGGTGGTGATGTCTTGGGGTTTTTCTTTTAGAGAAAAGAATAATAGTAGGAATGATTTTCTTTTCTTTGTTCTGAGGCTTTTGTGCCTCATTTGGAGCCATACTACAGTGTCTGAAGCTGTGCGGTTTAAGTCTTGCAAATACCAGCCTTTTTGCCCCACAGAAGTACAAACTAACTGCATGTTGTATGCGCCCTGTGATTTTTTTTTAATCCAAAGCTTAGATGTGATCCTGCACACTCACAACATATGCACATAATTGCATGCACTTACCCAGCAAATACTGCTTAAAAATAGGGCAGCCCCAGACCTGTGAGTTTCCCCATTGACTGCAGTGGGCAGTGCTCCTTTCCAGAGTTAGGAGGTTCTCTGGACAGCCCTTGGGAGAGCATCTCATGGTCTTGCAGCATGGTATCCTTGTCACAGATGCAGGACTGCGTTTTATGTACACGCGGACATGCATTGTCATGTTCTCCTTTGAGACAGTGCCCTACTGTAGGGTGGAATATTGCTGCTGTGTTTGAATATTATTCGTTACAGGGTAGTCAGTTGCTTCGTGCTCAGAAGCACAAATGCACACGCGAAAGATTTGCAGAGGCAGGTGGTAGCCTGTATTTTTCTTCTGTTTGCAGTTTTTAAATTAAAAACAACAAAAAAATCTTTTCAAGTTCTACACTGTCAAGAATGTGGGTGTCTGGCTGAATGGAAGAAAAAATAAAATAAACTTGCATAATAAATACACTAGTAAATTCGCAATTTCCCTAAACTCTTAGCATAAATACAACCACTTTTGGGGGCTGGTTTGCTTGGTTACTTATCCAAGAAAGAGGAGCAGCTTTTGAAGAAAGTTTCCCTGAATGCCTTGTCTTATTATAAGTTAATTATTAGCAATGTACATACTCCAGTTACAGCATGAAATGCTACTTTACAACAAAATCAGATCTGCTTTCTTTTACATCACGTCATATGTCAAGTATGGCAAAAGACTCCAAAGCCCTTGAGTATATCTGCAAGTGGTTTTTCTAATATTTATTTAATACGGCTATTTTCTTTTTTTCTTTTTCAGCATTTTTAAAGTTTACTGCCTAGAGGTAGGCACCTGGATTTATATTTAGGGACTGAAGTAAGTGGGATGGATTTCAAAGGTCCTGCGTACCTGCAGCTCTCAATGAATTAATTGAAAGCAGATGTTCTTTTTGGCAAGTTGGAGAGAAACAAGCAGGAGATGCTGGGTGGCTGGCACCTTTGAAATGCTAGCAGCTAATTCAGATTCCTAAAGATGGAGTTAGGCGTTTAAATTTAAGCACCCAAGTTGGAAAAGTTTGGGTCCTGTAATCATAACAATCACTGTCCCCTCTGTCCTGAAGTGCTGTAGCAGAGATTCATCCAAGAAGCCGGAGGTTCATACGTGGGAGTGAGCAGGGACTGAGTATGTGTCTCACTGCGGTGGAAGCGAGCTCGGCTGTCTGCCTTATAGCACATGCAAATGAGGGTCAGATGGCTTGACAGTTGGTTATGAAACTAAATAGAAATTATGCAAAATGAGATTGATTTTGCACATATTTTTAGGTTTTGTCTTTTAGGAGCTTGAATCTTTAATTAAAATACCAAAGCAGAAAAAAAAGTAGAGGCAACAACTGTTATGTTTCGCATATATACTGGATGTAAAGTAATAGCCTGCTATGCTCTTTTTAGGGATCATTTTTATCCCATTGCAACTGAGAATATAAAGCCATCTTACAACTTGCCAGAAGTGACACCTGCTTTCATATTTCCTAATAATTACTTTAGCTTTGACAGAAAGAACTTGGCAGGGTGCATACAAATTATGACTCGCTTCAGGGTACAAATAATGTCGTAATGACTTTGAGAGTTCCTCTTTAGGCTCGGAATATTCGCACGTATGTATTTTGTTGGTAAGAAAAGAGAGAGTAAAGAAGAGTTTTGGGTGACTTCTGTAACTTCTGAATGAAAATGCATGTTGGATAATGTAAGCATACAGGTAAGACGAGAAAAGAGGAACAGTCAGGTTTTCAGTGGCTGTTTGAACATGCTTTTTTGTTGTTTGCAAGGAATAAAATGACTTCTAGTGCTAGATACTCATAGTTGTCTTACTAGAGGACAGAAGTTGCTATGGGTAAGTGGCATCAACCTGCCAGGACTTTTCTCCCTCTGCCCTGCCTTGCAGTGAATGAGTGTTCAGTTTAAAGTGCATTTGGATGTTTTATGTGCTCTTTTCCTCTGTTTTTTCTTGTTCTTGCTCCAGTTAAGTAGAACTTGAAGTCACATGTATTTATCTGTCTGCAAAATCAAGCTCTTTATTATATATCTGACACCAAACTAAAGCTAGGAAGTTAATCTTCCGCAATGGTTAGTAGTTACTGAATTGCCTTAAAGGTATTCAGGATTCAACATATTAAAGTATACATTATATTTAAAAGCCCATTTTGGGAGAAAGTAGTAGCTGCACAGAGATCAATATCAGCACAGTTTCTGGTGGAGCAAAGATGCACTTCCACATCAGGGTGGCAGGAGTTTTACCCTGGGCCCTAGAAGAGATTTTCCCATCCCGACATTATTTTATTTGTCATCAGCAATGTGAAGGTCTAAGGAACTTCCTAATCCTAAAATCCTAAGGAAGGAGAATGCTGAGTTTGGGTTCTCTGTTCATACCTGCATCCCTACGAGTTTTTATAACAAAAAGGAGGCAGAATAGAGATATAGGCAGGTGCAGGGTACTGTTAAGCAGCTCACTGATCCGTTTCTGAAGGTAAGTCAAACAATTTCTGAAACTAGAACATGAAGTTTCCACATGGGCTTCCTTAAAGCACTCTTCCTGGAAGATGAAGGCATTGATAAATACACTGCTTTTGCAAGGCAGAATGAGCAATTGTGGAAAACAGTTGGGAGTCAGGCAGTTTCTTATCTGAAAAAAAAGTACAGTATGTTACTTTTCCACCTCTGTTAAGGGACTTAAAAAGACAAATGCCTTTTGCTTCCTGCCTGAAAGAAGCTAAGCTCTTTCTGTAAAAAGAACAAATTTGGAAAACGTCTGCTGTGTTTCTCTGTGCGTGTGTATTAGTCCGTGTCTTTTATCAGACAGAGCTTTAGGAGATACAAAGTTCATATGTGTGTGTGTCTTTCATTACCAGAAGGACTTTGGCAAGTTGCAGGAAATTCAGACAGCTGCAACAAAAGTGATTAATGGACTAGAGAAGAGAAGAAGGATTAAGAATTAAATACGTGTGGTTTGTCTGAATGAGAGATAAAGTGAGGGAAGGAACAGGGTGATGTTAAAACTACCAGTCCTGCACCCGAGGAGTATAAATACCCAGCTTGGGAGAAGAATTGTTTTGGGTGGTCTGAGCAGTATGACTAGGAGTAATGGGATAAAAGTCAGTGCAGAAAATGCAGGCTGACATCCAGAAAAACTTCCAGCTAGTAAATTCTATTAGATTGTGGAATAATCCCTGGTGGGAAGGGATGGAAGCCACATCACTCGAGCCATTTGAACTAGACTGAACAAAGACAGAGCTCCCAAATATGGCACAGGAAAGGTCTTGTGTAGGGGAGGGGTCCAAACATCACCTTTGAGGTATCCTCCCCCTTCCTCTCTCTGTTATCTGTGGGTGGTACCAACACTGACAATGGCTGGAAATCGCACGGAGATTTCTAAGAGTGCTGTATTTTAGCATACATTTGAATAGGGATTTCCTTGTGGAAACACAAAAGTCCCTCTCTGTTCAGCTTTCTGCCCTGTACTGTCCCTGCTTGTTGTGCCTATTAAAAAAAACAAACACACACAGATTAAAGGCTAACAAAAGAGAATAGAAGTTGCCTTACTGTTAAACTACCTAGCGATAAACTTTTTTTATACTTCACTTGGAACAGGCTCATCGGGCTGTTTTCAGAGGCTGAGGAAGAGCTGTTGGCAAGCTTCGTACAGCCATTACAAGTGAGAATGACGGAGCAGAATAGGCCTGTTTTACTCATTCACTTTTCTGCTGTAGCCAAGCAAGTCATAAGTTCTTAAATTCCACTTTTCATGTAGGGGCTTGGTCTCCACATTTATGTCTCTTTTGGGGTTTTTTTGGATGATAAGCTAGAAAGCTACAATGTGTATGATGAAAATGAGAGATTTTGTTTTTATAAGCCCATGGAGTTTTTATGTTACTTATGTTTGCAGCACCATATCCACCATAGTTTTCCATACCATTAGGTTCTCCTTAAAAGAACAGCATAGAAAGGAAATATTTACCTTCCCCTCCCCACACTGCTGTGGTGGCAGAGCTTTGGATTGCTGATCGTGTGTTCTCTTTGTTGCTCTTGCATAATCTAAGGACATAAACCCATTGCCTCCTTTCTTTCAGTTCCTTCAGGTCAAGTCCATGCTATGAAATTTTAGAGAGAGAAAAGTCTGATGCTGAGATGCTGTTCACCTGAAACTTGCTTGGGTTGCATCCTCAGATGTTTTGTGTTGAGAATGGTAGGAGTGTGGGACCATGCTCCTGCACAGTGTTCCCAATGCAGAACTCCACTGTGGCATGCAGACCAGGCTGGCAGCATCCTGCATCTGTAGCTGCCTGGTGTTTCAGTACTGTTTTCTCTCTCCAAGAGCCCCCTGTGTGAGGAAGAGGATTTGTGTGGCTTCATACATGCTTAGATGTCACAGCTGGGTTTTGTACAGATTTCAGAGTCTCTGAAAGGCAAGGTTTACAATTTCCCTCTTCTCACCTAAGCAGCAGAACATGGATGGAATACTGGAGAGAAATACATGTCAAGGTGTTTTCGAAACATTTATTTCCGTAGCAGGAAGTATTGATCCTGCAAACTATATTCTATTACAATGGCTTTATTTCTCCTATATTAAATGACTGATGCAGACTGTATTTAATCAATTTACGTGATGGATGTTGGTGAGCCAATGTAACAGTTGGTCACCATGCACATCTTAAGTCTGCTGCTGGCAGGTTGGCTGCTTTCAACAGCCCCAAAATAGGTTTTGGCCCAAAAATCAAGGTTTTAAAGGTTTATCTTGTCACATAGTAATACACTGGGCTTTGGTTGCCTGATATACTCATTTTTTTATCAGCATTTATTGACACTGGGTAATGCCTGCAGATAAAGAACCATGCTTCTGCTTGCTAATGTGCTTTTGTTGTTTTCATTGTTTGTAAGCCTTTTTCAAAGGAGCAGTTGGGGTCATCTCTCAGACAGCATTGTATCTTCCTAAGTGTATGCCTGTAGAAAACAAAAATGGTTCAGAAATGGTTGGGAACCTTTTGAGCTAAAGTCTATGTTCCAGATCTGGGAGAAAAGTAGCAATTTGTTTTTCTTCTTTAGCCATGTTTGTGAGGTGTTCTTTGCTTTTCCTTAATTTGTAATACAGTCAGGAAGCAGGTGAATTGCAGCAGTGGTGAAGAAGGACAGAAACAGATGTGTTTATGCTAAGTCTTGTAGAATTCAACAGAAAATATGATCCTCCTTATATTATTTTGTGGTTTTCTGTAAGTGGTCCTGCTAGGCTCAGATTCTGAGGTAGTTTTTAAACAGGCCTATCTGTCCTTACAGTTAGATCTCAAAAGAATTGTGTTGGTTTTGGCTAGGATAATTTTTTTCAAAGTAGCTGGTATGGGGCTATGTTTTGGATTTATACTGAAAACAGTGTTGATAACACAGGGATGTTCTTGTTACTGCTGAGCAGTACTTGCGCAGAGCCAAGGCCTTTTCTGCTCCTCACACCACCTCACCAGAGAGCAGGCTGGGGGTGCACAAGCAGCTGGGAGGTGACACAGAGGAACAGCTGACCCCAACTGACCAAAGGGATATTGCGTACCATATGGTGTCATGCTCAGCATATGAAGCTAGATGGAGAAGAAGGAAGGGAGAACAATCAGGGTGATAGTGTTTGTCTTCCTAAGTAACTGTTAGGTATGGTGGAGCCCTGCTATCCTGGACATGGCAGAACACCTGCCACGTGATGGGAAGCAGTGAATGAATTCTTTGGATTGCTTTGCTTGTGCACACAGCTTCTGCTTTACCTATTAAACTCTTTCTCTTAACCCACAAGTTTCCTCACTTTTATCCTTCTAGTTCTCTCCCCCATCCCACTGGGATGGAGTGAACAAGTGACTGTGGTGCTTAGTTGCTGGCTGGGGTTAAACCACAACAGAATAATCTATGAAATGCCTGTCTCCCCCATCCTTTGGTAAACTAATTTTATCCTAATGACTCAACTGCAGTGCTGCCTTCTTCAGCAGCCATTACAGAGGGCATGGTACAACATTTCTGTGGCACACACTTAACTTTCTCTTCAGAAGCCAGCCTGATAATTTGTGAGCTAGTGAATGTTTTAGGGTATGGCAATACTTTTACTTGTTCAGTGAAAATAGTTTCTTAGACGGAGAAGTCATTTAAGTGCAGAGAGTGGGATTGGAGGGTTTCTGAGTGGTAACTTCCTGTTACTGCTGCCTTTCTTCCTCCTTTAGTGCCACCTTCTTCTCCCTAAGAAATCAGATGAGGATTTTAGCATTCAGCACTGCTGACAGCAGAACTGGAAGGACAAGATCCCATTTTTTGTCTCTTCAAGGGCTAAATGAACAGTCTTCCACCTCCTTCTCCCAGAGAGTGAGAAACAAGGTGCTCACTCTTACCGGCCATCTTGGCTGTGTGGGCATGATTCAGCCAGGGACCTTCTGCTGGTGCAACTGCTTGGACTAACAGCTGGGAAGGCTTCATTTGGCCCTCCAATACAACCTCCAGCAGCAGGAGGTTGTATTTCCAGACTCCCTGCAGCTTTCTGCTGAAGTCTTCCTGCACAGGCACGTTGTCTGAGTCTGTCTCTGTCCATCATCTGCAGAGATATGGGACTTTATAGTAAAATGGAGAGCAACCCCTACATCAGTATAACTCATCCCTCTCAGCTGAGGATTTGGGGATTTGAGTTCTGCTGTTTCAGATGGATTTGTGTGGGCAAGTTTGGTCTTGTATCTGCCCAGCACATTGGTTTGGTGAACAGGGACTTTTCAGTGATTAAGGCAGACTGAAAGAGGATGCAGTTTCTTAGAGTAAAGCAAAGAAGACAGAGAGCTTGCCTTTAGTTTTTGATAGAAGAAAGGAATTGTGCTTGGCTTCTCTCCCTGAAATACCTTGGTCTCCAGAGCTGTCAGTCTGACATTGTTCTCAGCTGAAAGTCGCTCAAAATAGAGAGGAATAAAGGAACAAGAAAGATGCTTGGAGAAAAACTGCATATGTTTCACTAACAAACCATAATGTGCAAAGTGCTGTTTTGCAGATCAGGGTAAGCACACAAAAATTAAGAAGCACCAGAAAAATTGCACTAGGTCAGCAGAATATTGTCTTAGAGACTCCCTCACAGATTTAAGAGGCAGAGGAAGTGAGCAACAGACAACTCAGAGCTCAGCCTGACATTTGCGGACAGTGTATCAGTGAGTCTGGGTTGTAAATGTAAAGGTAAATGGGACGCTGATACAGATGAGGTGGCACTAAGTGTAGAGCGAATCAGCCTTACATGGCAGTAGCTCCCTTTAGGACTCATCAGGTGTACCAAGTGTGCGACAAGCATCTTGGATGAGATATAAATGCTTCAGCAGTAACTGTGTTTCAGGAGTAAAGAGTAGGCACCAAAAGGATATAGAAGAAGCAAGTGAAATGTAAGAAGCAGAGGGGTGAGAGCCAGGGGTAAAATAATTCAGCAGAGGGAAAACCCTGCTCACTGGTCTTGTGACAAATAAAAGTGCATGTTTCAGTATATCATAAACAGTCTTTGCCTTTTACATGCGTACTCTTCAGCACATCTGTAGCCAGCATTTACACACTTGTACCAGCAGAGTTACCTCAAAAAAGATGATGTTACTCTTACTTTCCCCTCACATTTAAATATTCAGATTTGTGAGAAGAGCTGAGGAGTTCTGTGTTTCCTGGTGCAGCTATATACTGAAGGCTGCTCCATCTTTCCATCTTCCAGCAGTGTGGCTGGGATTTCTGTGCATACCTGGGGGCAGACTTCATTCCCTGTATGCCTGACTTTTCTAATAGAAAAGTTTGCACATGAGTGCTTATGTAAGGGTGTATGTATGCGGGAAGGGTTGTCGAACCTGAAAATTACTTTATCTTTTCCTTTTTCAACAAGTTTCAGAATTGATTTTTAAAGCTTCAGTGCATGTTGGAAAGACATTTAAAAAGGTTTTAAAATTCTGGATTTTGGATGTGGAAGGTTTTTTTTTCTTTTTGTCTTAACCCAAGGGAAAAAAGAACACTGCATCCTCTTTTTCTGTAGGAAACAGAATAATTGAGTTTGTGCATTTATTTCCACAAAACAAACAAATGCTTCTGAACATGGCATGTGCAGTTCCTTTTTTCATTGTGAGAGAGGTCTTTTTCAAGCATTTAAAAAGCTGGAGGTGAAATGATTAATATAGGCACTATCTCATAGGTCTGGCATTAGCAGATTTCCATGCCCCTTTTAGTGTCACTGGGAGTTTGCTTGATGTGATATGAAGGGGAGAGTAGTGTTGTGCAAGTGATTCTCGCATGAAAGGAGATAATCTTTGTAATTCACCCTGTCTCTGTCCTGCTTGAGTTCATCAGCAGTGGAAATAAGCAGAGTTTGATGTTTGTTTTCTTTGTGGGCTTGATGCTTTGGGTCTGTTGCCAGATGGTTAATACTGGCTTGAGTGTTACTGGAGTTGCACCCTGATGCAGAAGGGGGAGAGCAAGGGGCATGCCCACCCTCATATGTGCTGCCACAGTGGGGAGAAATGTCGGGCTCTGGGTATATTGTGGTTGACTGTACCAGACGAGCATCTCTGCTCCCCACCTGTGACAGCACAACAAAAAGGGGTAATAAAAATATCTGTCCTAATATATTCTTGCACAGATGCACAGTCTGCAGCCTTCTGATAGGAAAGGAAAAAAAAAAATCATCTGGCTGAGCAGAGCCAGTGCTGGCGTGAGCTATCTGCGTTGTTGGGAAAAGCACCTTAGGTTTGAGAGAAGGGAGAATGTGTTCCCCCTGACTGGGGTTTAAGATCTTTTATCTTTGTAAAGATAAATGTATGTCTCAAATGTAAACTGAGTAATCCCCATAGTTTGGCTACCCAGGCTGCAGCCTCCGTGTGTGTGTGTGTGTTGGCGCAGGGAGGGTGAAAATTCGCTTGCTCTTTTTATATTTAATGGTGCATCTTGGGAGATGGCCGGGTGCTGCACAACCAAGGGTTAGTGTCTGATGGTGCATATGCAACCCTGGCTGGTGTGCTGGGCTGGCCCCACTGCACCCCTCCACTTCATGGCTTTTTGTGATAGACCTGGGAAGGGAGTGGGAAGCAAAGGTGTGCAAATCCATGCATGATATGAAGATAGGGTACCCTTTAGGCATGTTGGACTGAGTTGCACTCTTCCCATTTGTGCAGTGTTACCAGTTTGTTAGCTGCAGATTAGAGACAAAAGCTTTTACAATTAGTATTTTAATGGGAGAGAAGAGGAATGACATTGTGACCCGCTTACAAATGTGCCTGAGATCAGCTGGATTGCAGCCGACATTAGGGAGAGTGAAGTCCTGTTTCCTGGGGATTAGTCCAGAAAACCACCCCTTGTTATCAGTTCTCACCATTTCACAAGCCTAAGCAAGCATATTCTGGTGTTTCCAGGTATTCAAGAAGCGTACACCTTCCAGTTGTCCGATTAAAGAAATCCCAGATAGCGTGGGGATCGTTTCAGAGCCTGATGAAGCTGAGATTTCCTAAGCGCAGTATTTATAAGCCCTTCTGCTAGAGAAGTGGAGGAAGGAGCTTCTTTCCAAGAAAAATGTAGGCTGGGTAATCTGACATCATTCAGAGTCACATCACCCTACACCCACCAGAATTCAAAGATAGAATGGAAATGGCATAATCTGTTCTCACGGTAACACTAATAGTACTGCTCCCGCAGTTCATTGTGCATCCTCCCCACCCCACCATCACCACAATTAACATTTCTTGCAGTGACTTTGAAAACTGTTGCCATAACAAGGTTGCTGATCAGCAGCTACAAAAATCTTAACGAGGTACCTAATGCAGCTTTTTGTTTCCATTATTTTCCGCTTAATATATTCTGAAAAAGTCAGGAGGTTTTAACCTTGCTTTCAGCAGCAGTACCCTGGCATGTTTAATAGAATACCACTTCATTTGTACTGAAGCTAGTGTACGCTAAAAGGGCTTGGAGACCCTGCTAATGCAGTCAGTCAAATTGGTGCCTGAAGCCAAAGAAAACGTATATCCGAACACATGTTTTCGGTCTTGAGCTAAAAAAAAAAAAAAAACTTCATGTTGAATAGCCTCTTCCAAGTGCCGCAGTTAATAAGCCATGTTGTGTTTTTACTGGAAAAGTATGCTTCTAGCCAAGCATTCTTTGCATTTTTCCCAGGATTTAGTCATAAAATCACTTTAGACATATTGCAAGTATGAAATGTGTGCACATCAGATAAAGGGCAGCAATTTTTGTTTTGCTGTAAAAGCTCCATGGAAACATTTTTATCACCATCAAATGCATTATCCCAAGAAGTCTGGCTCTTTTCTTTACTGTTATCATCTAGCTGGATAAGAAAACACTGAATGACAGAGACCGTGCTAACAAACAGAGACCACGCTAACAAACTGTAGGTGATGGTGGTTTGGCGAACAAATGCGCAGCACTGTCCCTGTGAGTTTGGTAGCATCAAAATCTGACTACATTTTGTGTACAGCCTCAGACACAGGTATCTGTCCCTAGTAGCCAACCGGTATGCAGATGTACATCTTCAATCCCTGCTGCCTAATTCTGTGTGCATCAAAAAGTGAGAAACCTGGAGACTTGATGAACTATTTTAAGCATTATTATTTCAAGAAATGATTTACGCAAGCGAGAAAAGCCTCTAGCACAGTCGGCAGCCTGAGCCCTTGAAGGCTGTTGCATCTCACAACACACTCTCGCAGCCCCCTCTGGCTGATGCTCGCAGCATCGCTGCTCTTTGCTCTGGAGCCAGCTGCAAAGTCCTGCTGGTGGCTGGAAAAAAACCTTCCCGGAGGTGAGAGGGGCAGAGGGGAGTGAGATCTCTGGAGGGAACCTCGGCTAAAGGCAGCAGCAGTGAGGTTTTAAAAGAACAAGTGTATACGCGGTTTTATGTATTGGAATAGAGTGATCTAGCTATCAAACATATGTTCACACATACACAGTATACAGAGTAATGTGTATATACCACCTCGCCAAGCCAATCTGTGTTCTGAAGAAGAGAGATATTTAAAGCAGCTCTGCAAACTTTGTAGCACTGGGAGACTAGCTGGGCTTGTCTCTGCGGGGCTTGCAGTAAAGCTGATCATATCTGCATTTCTTTGTGTATACAATTTGAGTATGTATTTGTGGGTAGCCGTATCAATGCTAAGAAACAGGCGCATGGATTACGAATACAGATGAAGGGGAAAAGTCCCAAGGATCCAAGAGGCGTTACCCAGCCAAAAATCTAAGTTGAACTGCATGAAGGTGTCACGGAGAGGTGAAGCGTGGAAGGAGAACATTTAAAAGCCATCCTCGTGGGCTAAGGGAGCGCTGGGAGCATTGAATCATCACTATTTCACTATTTCTTTGGGACCAGCGTCTTTGTCTTCACTTCCTGTGGCAGGTTTGAAGGGCAGGCAGGAGCCAGGAGGAAGCCAGGACTGACTATGCCATGCTTGGCTTTTGCATGGAGAAGCAGAGTGGAAGCAGCAGGGTGAGAACTACTGTTTGTCAGCTCAGCCCAGAAGAGTCAGAAAGCCCTGCTGTGCACCAGTGGTGGTGTAGGGTGCTCACCACCTGCCCATGGTGAGTCATACTTCTTGATAGATGAGTAAAACATCAGTTCTGTGATGGTCATTCTTAATCATCTTGAGGAAAGATAAGCTGATAGGTTTGAGTTCTTCTGCAACCAGCACATTTGTTGGTGAATTTTTTGCTGTGGTATAATATGTAGATGTGCATGGTTCCAAGTTAGATGTTGAGTGCAGTTCTCACCTGGTGCAGAAGTCTATGATGGGAGAGTCAACAACATGCAACAGAAATACTGGTCCTAACCCATTCCTTGTGCCATGGGAGCACCCTGTGAAGGAGCTGCCTCTTCGATTTTCAGCTGGCTGGCAGGGTTGCCCCCTTCCACCTCTAGCTTCCCAGGAAAAATCCAGTTTCTGAGCCTAGATCCTATAAAACAGCCCTGAAGAGGAAGAAGTAGGACATGGGGTCATCAGAGATAGAGTTGGTTCAGCGCAGCTGTCTGTCCGCTCCCTGGCATCCTGGCTGGGATGTGTCTGCTGGAGCCTTCCGAAAGAAGGCAGCTCTCCAGGGAAGATCTCCTTCTGTTTGCTGGCCAGCTTCTACCAACGGGAGCAACCTACGAGCAGAAGTCAGAACAAGATCTCAAAGGCAAACATCACAACAATAGTGAGAGTAGTTGGGCTACTATCTTGCCCTTTGCAGGGTCATACTCCGGAGATATAGTTACAGGTTTGTGTGTGGCTCACCAGAGTGATCACACTGCATTCATTCTGGATCGGAGGGGGCTGAGGTTTCTCCCATTATAAACAAATCTCTGAAAGTCCTTACTAGTTGAGTGTCTGAAATAGTTGAGCACTTGGCCTTTTTTTGACAACATGGCATTTTTTGCTTGCATGCACTGCAGCAGCTTTCATAGAAGAGGAACTTGACTCCAGTGCTGTCTTTCTAAATGCCTTTTTTTATTATTATTGTACCTAATCAATCTTGCTGTGTTACTAAGAGCAACATCCCCATCGGCCAGTCAAAAAGCTGGAAGTCTTACATGGCCTCGTGTGTAGCCAGCACAAAGCTCCCTTTTATGGCTTCTACTGGCTGCATTACCAGCCGTGCCGAGTTCACAGTCCCGATAAAATGGTGTTGAAAGCAGTGAGAGTTTCAGGCTTTGTGCTCTCTGCCGAAGGGATAATTTTAGAATGTTCTTCCCCTTGATAATAGTAATTTTACAGCAATGTACCTGTTGGGTTTAAGAGTTAGATCAGTGTAAATGAAGGCAGAATCAGATCATCTCTTCTGAGTCACAGAACAAAACTCTTCATATCAGCAGTTATAAATGTGTAAAAAAAATCCCAATGTGCATACACACACAAAAATCTTAAGGCAAGACTGTAAATAATTAATATAATAACCTGCTTACAAATTCAATCTAGGTACATTAAGTTAGTCAAGACATTTCACACTAGTCCTTTTTCATCTTGTTTTGCTTCCTGTGTCCCCATGAATGCGGGTAGCTTCCACCTATATGAAGAGCAAGCAAGCATTTTTCCTTCTGGTTTGAGAGCTGCATTTTCAAAAGAATCACACCTCTTCCAGGTTTCCAAGGATGTTTTCCTGGCTTTTTTTTTTGTTTGGTTATTTGTTTTTCTATACAGATTTTTTCTATGTTTCCAAAAAAATAAAATGTGACGCTTTGTATCCACATTCCTAGGGGCAATTTTTGCAGCTCTTGCAAATAAAGTGCTTAACAGCTTCTTGCAAGGTGATTGTACTAAACAAATATAGTAAAATATCATGAAATTGCAATGTGTCTCATTTACACTTGAATGGCATTACTTAGATGTGGGATGTTGTGGGACAAGTGGCTCCAAGTATGCTGTTTTGTGTTCTCTAATACAGCAGCTTTATCACTTGTATGTATAAAAAGCATGACGCTTTGAAAAGGATATGAATCTCACTTGACCTTGCTCTTCTGCCAGTGACTGAAGTTAGGAACCTAAATAAAGCTGGTCTGATACTCAAAAGTGCTGAACAACTGCGTCTTCTGTTTAAGTAAAAAGGAGGTGCAGCTGCTCAGCCCATCTAAAAATCAAGCATCTTTTTAGGTACCTAAAACCGGATTTAGAAGCCAAACTTAAGAATACAAGGCTCAAAATACTGGTCCACACAAAGTCCATTTTCAGTGGTGAGCTGAGCAGGGGCACAGTTGTACTTTGATGTTTGTGCAGAGCTACCTGTCGTCATTACAGTAAGCCCTTTGTGGAGAGGTGCAGGACAGAAAAGGCTTTGTTCAAAACACTGTATTCATAGAGTTACAGAAGTTCATGAGGGGATTCAAAGACCCACAATACCCAAAGTCATTTTGCAAATAAGTCACAAGGTAGAAGCCCCAGGTTCTTTGAAGATGTAAAAAAGTACTTTTGCTTCTCCAGAATGTAATGGTTGCCTCTTTCCAGCACCCTTATGCACCCTGGCTTTGCTACAGTAGTGTGGGTCACTACATCAGGGGTGTAGAGGTAAAAAATAGCTTCTTCCATCTGTAGTTCAAGTGAAAAAAACATGTTGAATTTGGCCTCCTGTACCGCAACCTGGATACAGGATCTACAAAATCCTTGCCACAGCTTACTCTGTCTGCAAAGGCTTAGCAATCTTGCAATAGGTTTTGTTTGGGTTTGGTTGGGGTTTTTTTCAGAAAATGAAGGGACAGTGATATGGTACCCTAAATCTTTCCTCATTTGGGCAATTCAATGAGTGTCGCAGAAGGCACTATATGTATTTTCATGTGAGTTGCAGAAGTAGTATATTTAGCAGAGACAAGGTGAGCCAGCTGTTATGCTTTCTTAGTGATGGGATGGGCTAGATGAGCTGGTAGTGCAATGACAAAAGCTTCTGCTGTGTTGGTGATGTCCATCTAGTTCCCTGCTCCTGCCAGAGGTTTGCCCTGGGCTTAGGGTTGTTCCATATGCATGAAGGCAAGAGTGCTGAGTCCTCCAAAAAGTAAGTTTGTTCGGCAGCATTTACATTTAAAGGAAGAAAAACACTGATTCCTGCTTGCAGCTACTTGTCAGCCAGCCCTCTGAACTTGTGTTAGATTTGTCTCACTTACCTAAGCTACAAGCAGACCCTGTGCACGAGTAGCAGCAGCATTTATATGCCATTTGTACAGCAGTGAAGTATGAGACAACATGACTCTTAAATTAGTGTTCTGTTCGTTGATAGGTAAGGGCAAATGCCGTAGCATGTGTTAAACCCTTTCTGCATCTGCTTCTCCTGTGTGTAGTGTTGTGATATGGCTAAGTGACCTGTAAACTCATACCAGATAAATTTGGTTAATAGCCATGGCCTAACGCATCATTCCTTTGGGCAAGTGTCATGTTAGACAATATTTCCAGAGGGAGGTCATAAGGCTTAGATCCAGTGGGTGCAGAAGTAGACTTCAGGGATGAGTGTATACCACCAATTGATTTCAGGGAAAAGGTCCTCTGGAGATTATACACTCATCATGTCCTTAAGAGATCACTGCTATGACCTATGAATTTCTGAATAATGGAAGAGATGTGCCCTTGGTCATGCAGCTGGACAGATTCTTGACCATCTACTGCTAGTGTGTTGACATGGGTAAGTTATTCTAGCTGGGCTGATGTTGATTTATGACCTTGTATTATGGCTGGAGTCTTCTTGCCTCTTTGTCACCAGAGTGCGTGCATACCTCCCTTGCTTTTGCCCTTATTACGTCCTTCTTTGAAATTTGTGCACGCTCATGCATCTGGGTTTAGATAGGGTGAAATGTCCTCAGATCACAGCTAGATTACGAGGAAGAAATAAACACAAAGTTGCATGCATAGCTTTGCTTTATTTTAGGAGAAGAATTTGGAAGATCTGAGAGTAAAATTTAGCACAGAATGTTTAGATTTAAATATATATATATATTCTTCGCTTGACTTGCCTTTGAGCATTTTCTTGAAAGTACTAAAAGAACTCTTTTAATGAAGCATAAAAATTGATTGTTTCTTGCCGGGAGGGATCATCTTCAATCTTCAGATACTAAAGACTTCATGAGAACCACAAGAAGAATATCTTCTTGAGTCATTTACATTTTTCCCCTTTTGCAGGCTTATGTAACCATGCAGAAAATCTAATAATAAGTGTGCTATTAGTATCCAGTGTGGCACCTTCTGCAAGCTGAGGTGTTATTTTATTACAAATAATGGTGCAGAAATGTTGTAGATGGGGAGAGCTTCTGTATGTGGCTTATTTGAGTAACCTTTGTCAAAAAAGATCTTAGGCTAATTGATTTCATCTTTGCTTCTGTTTGACTCTTCTGTTTTATTGTTTGAGGGAGGAAAGCCTGGCTGCTTGCTTTTGTTTCTGTGAAGTCTGGCATGCTATTAATGGTGTTGGAAGGAATAGACTCGTAGCAGTACTGAGAACCAGGTGTCTTGTGGTCTTTTATTTTTACATACACACCCACCCCTTCTTTGTTCACCCACCCACAGGCTCTTGAGGATTAAACCTGACCTACAAGCATCCCTTTCAGTTCTGGTCTCCAGTCATTTGAGCAGGGATTGACAGCCTTGTGATGAGCACTCATACAGGCAAGGCTACCAGGCTCATCTGCTCTTACAACCTTACTGCTGATGAGTTCAAACTTGTTGCAGCTCCACAGTCCTCACTTCTGGGATTGCAGGCTTAGCTTGAAGATGGGCAACCTACTGAGTGGCAGTAAGTGACCTGCAGGGTCTTTTCTTCCCTAACTATTGCAAATTATTCCTATATTCTATTTTTTGGGGTGGCTCTTCCTGTTGCACTTGTGCTTTGCCAGCAGCTGTAGTCACACCCAGAGCATCATCCCCCTTCAAAGGTGACTGCAGCGTGCTCACTGTCTAGGTAGTTCCCTTTCTCATGGCATCTCTTCTGGTTTCACGCAAGTTTTGCACTCAGTTGTTTCTTGAGGTGAATATTTAGAGCATAAGTCCTCTCCTCTGTGGTTGTTACCATGTGCTTTGAAGACACCATAAGAAAATTATAATAATGAAAAGTGTGATGCTACTTTTGTGTAAGTTACCTCTCTAAGCTGAAAGAGAAGAGAGCTTTTCTCTTTCCTGAAAGAAAGGAGAGCATGAAAATGCCATTGATGGCATCTCCCTGGTCTGGAGTGTCAGTGTGATTTTCTTACCAAAAATGGTTTAGAAATTGTCCTAGTCACCAAAAGAAACTCTTGAAACCTCTAGGTGTGTCAAATGCCAGCTGCCTATGGATGCCTAACTTCAGTCTCCTTTGTTCGCACAGGGATGTGGTCATGAATGTCCATCCTGGGTTTGCTCAGTGGTGCTGACTGGCACAGTGCAGTGCCAACCAGCTTCTTGGCTGCTGCCTTCTGGCCGTGCCATTCTCCCGGGTCGAGTCATGCCAGGGGATGAGGCAGGATCTTGGGAGCCCTGCCATGGTCACCCCACAGCCTGTCAGTGCCCCTCTCAGTGCCAGGCCTTGCTCTTAAGAAGCTGAAAGACCCAGGTTTAAAAACATGTTTAAATGTGAATGTGGCCTATGACACAAGGGATGTAACCACAGCCTCACCAACCTCATCTCCCAGGAGTTTGGAGTAACTGGTGCTTTGGACCTGCAAGCTTTGCGGGGTGGGAATTTAGAGGGATGGTTTGTGATAGGAAGTAACCTAGCCAGTGCCATCCATAACTGTTCCTGGCTTTTATAAGCAATAAGTCACTGAAAAAAGGGTAACCCCACCCCAACGCACACAGGAAAGAGCCTGATTGTTTGCTGTAATCTCATATGAAACAGCTAAAGGAAAACAGTCAATTTTTCAAAAGCATTCCGTACTCTGCGCCAGCATAGTAATTCCAGTTTGGGGTGTTGAATGTGTCTGTTATTGTCACAGCTGATAGCATTCAGTTATATGTAGAAGATTATGCACAGTGTAACTCTGCAGCATTGGTTTACTGTTGTTTCCTCCTGTTTGTTTTCCTAGACAATTTAGCACTTAGTGGTAGGGTCCTAAACCTGTAAGTTACTCAGTACCATGAAATCACATTAAAGCCAATGCATGCAGCTCCTTGACGGATTGTAGCTTCATTTGATGCAAGTTGTGGTGGTGATTTGGCAATAGAAATAAAGCTATTTTTAAAGATTGTTGTGTTGTAAGCTTTTATAAAGCTGTACTCACACAATGGATCTCTTAAATCTGTACTTCTGCCTGCTAATCCAGAGACTTATTTCTTTCCCCTTTGGTGTTCTTGCTTTGATTTTTTTTTTCTTTTTCCTTAATAATGTATTTTCTTTTATGGCTTCTTGTAGTTCCTTAGCTTTGGAGCCCTTCTCCTACTTGGGTGGGTCTTTTTTTTGTCTTTGCTAGCTGGGAATCGTTCCCAGCAGTGGTAGCTATGGGACTCTGCCGCTTGAAATGCTCATTCAGAACTATACTGAATAATTCCTGGCCCATTTCCCTTCTGTTTTACTTTTAAACATGTGATAGTTTGTTTACAGAAGCTAGGGCGGTTGATATCAACCTAGAGGAGAGCTGTATTCACAGGCCAGTAACATGGGGAGGGTTGAGCTGAGTGCCTGCCATACTCTTGTGCTCACAGTAATGCAGAGGCAAGCTATGACAGTCTTCAGATCTAGAGTCCAGTCCAATTTTGAACCCTTCCTGGGAAAGCCTGGATTTTGCTGTTTAGGACTTACTTAGCATGCGGCATTTGTACCATCATCATATGCATCTTTTCAGTTTGTTTTCGTTGGAAGGATAGTGACTTACCTCAAGACTGTTCTTCAGGTGCCATTTAAAGGATTTTCCAGGCCACTTTTTTGAGAAGAAAGCTGATTATGAAACTTAGGCAATAGCAATTGCTTTGCTGAACTAGCAGAAGCCATTCTTCAGTGTCCAGTCCTTGTAAAACCCTCCTACGTAGTGAAACCTCTAGGGACAGCAGTGCAGCTCTCCTGTAGTTGCAAGGTACAAGCCATTATATTGTGGATGGATGTGTGGACATGTAGGTGCATGTCCACACCTACATGTCCACACATCTGTTTGTACCATGGAGAGCTTGGTGGTGGACGTACACAGTAGCACTTCTGCAAGGGAAGAGCCAGCCCTGCGCATGCTAGAGGGAGAAAAATGCACCTTGTCACATGTGCTGGGTTTTTGTTCCTCTTGCTCCCTGGTTAGGCTTTATTGGCAAAAGGAGTGTGAGGTCAAGACTGCGTGGTTTATTTTGCTTCTTAGCTAGCTGAAAAATACAGCCTTGCCTCACTGCAGCCTGCCAGGGTCCAAACTTAATGGTCAGTGTTTTAATGGAAGTGACGCCAACCATTAGGCAAGCAGTGTAAAGGGTACAGTTGGTCAGCCCTTCCTTCCCAGTGGCTTGCTGTATTTGCAAGGCTATGGAGCCCTTGCTTGCAGAAGCACGTGGTTGACCAGTGGCTGGAGGGGAGCTGCCATGCCAGGAGACCTCAGACGCAGCTGATCACTACAGAAACCTTCCATTATGTAGAAGGAACCACTCTGCAGTGGTACCCTGTGCTGTTCCCTGAAGGTGCTTCTCCTCCCTGAGGTGCAGGGACTGTGTGCTGTGTTTTTTGAGGACGCGAAAGCTTGTCTTTGTGGCCCTGGGAAAGCCTGACAGCACTGGTTTAGGTTCCGGGATGCTTTTCAGGAAGCACAACCAAAAGGGCTTTGGTCATATGTCCAGAAATAGAAGCATCTGAAAAAAACAGGCTATCGGAAAGCTTTTGTCTTTTAACTCAGTTGTGTTTCTGCATCATGAAGATGACATGCCATTAGATGGCATGATGAGAGACATAGTGCTGGGAGCTCACGATAGCTGCTAGGAAGCTGTGGGGAGGAGGAGCAAGCTCCTTCCCTTCACGGGTTTCACAAACGAGAGCTTTTCTGGTACTTGGTGATCATCACATTCCCTTTCCCGTGACAGGGAAGGAGGCTGCTCCCCTTTCAGCCTCTCCCACTCGTAAGCTGTTTATTCACATTAAGTGGTGAGGAGGCTGGATGAGCCGTACTTCTGTGGTGTCCTTAGTTAACACAAGGATCTGACAATTGTATTTCTGATTATTCTCTCACCATCCCTACCTTTTAAAAATATTTCTCTTTAATTGCTGCTTTGTCAGCTGTGCAGTATTGTACTGGGATACAAAGGTGCTTGTTAAATAAGGGATTTAAGGCTGCAGGGGATTGAGCTGATCATTATGAGTCTGAGAATGGGACCTGTGAAGCATGTTATCCAAGGCCACTGTGGATAGTTAAATTAAATGAAAGTTTTTGTGCTAAACATTTTTTTCAAACCAATCAATTGTGTGAAAGCAGGGAGTAAGCCTTAGCAAGCTGGATGGTGAAGACTGGAGAGCCACAGCTGCTACCCGTTTCCACTGCACTGCTGTTAATAAGCAGTTGAAGACTATATCCCAGTCCAGTGTTTCTAGATACTTCCATGTTTTTCATTGCCCTTCCTTAAAAGTGGCCAGGAAAAGAGGCCAGTAGGCAGAAGGCATCAGGAATATGGAGCAGGGAAGCAATGCTGTACAGTTGTCCCAAGATACGATGGGGCTGCCATCAGCCTTCCCGAGTTGCTTGCTCAGTGGAGGTGGTCAGTGAGGGAAATGAGCTGCAGGAAAGCGGTGGAGAGTGACAAGTCTGCAGTAAGAACTGCAGCTCCTGGCAAAAAGCAGTGTAACAGCTGTCATGCCTGCAAAAGCCAGCTTGCTTTGAGCATCTTCTTTCCTCTGTGTAGGGGATGGGTTGACTGATAGGCATCAATACAATGCTCTAGTGTCTTGCTTGTGCCCATCAGGTCTGTGTAGTACTCTGGATCTCTTTGTGGGAAGTGGGTACAACTCCCGTTTGTGGATCAACATGCTGCTGGATGCCACATAGGGTCAGATGGTAACTCTGGGGTCTGTAGACCACACTTCTGTAGGGAAGATCCTGCTGAGAAGGCAGAAGGAGAGGCAGGGGAAGCTGCCTGTGGGTAGAGAAGCAAGGAGCCCTGCCGCAGCGACGAGTTCCTGCCTTGTTTGCTCTTACAGTTATTTTTCCAAAGACCTATAAAAGTCAAGTTCTCTTTTAGATTTTTTTGATAATTATCTGTGCCTTAGAAAAGAAAAAAAATTAGTTTAGTGCCTCCTTGGGTGAGGAGCAGCTTGAGCTGTGCCCTCCTGGGCTTGCCTTGGCCTGCACAGCCACAAGAGGGGCAGTGTTAGGCAGTTGAAGCTCCATAGAGCAGGGTGGTTGCATCCATAGATCTGCTTTCTGCTGGGCTTTGGGGCTTAAGTTTTGGATAGGAAACGGATGAGGGGGAGGCAAATCTGCATGAGGTCTGGTGCAGCAGAAGACAGCAAAGGTTTTCCCTGATCTTGTACATAGGCATCAGATACATCAGTCTGGTTTCCAGTACTGACTGGCCAGCAGAAGCTGTGTGAGCCCCAGGGGAAAGACCATAGCTAGGGGACTCAAAAGGTGAGATGGCATATACGGGACTGCCCTGATAGTCCGAAGGTGGTCTCCTCAGCCGAGGGTCTGTTGTCTGTACAGAGACCTAATTTCATTGACTCCTTGCATCAGGGCCAATAGCGTTTGTGTTTGTGCCACCAGTGGGAGGTTATGATTGAGGCTAGTTCTTGCCTTGTTTGCCTGAAGCGCTATGAACTATTCCTTTGCAAAGGGAGGGGGAAGAATGGGCATGGCTGTGGGACCACCCTCTTCACCAGTACACTTTGCAGTAAAAAATGTTACCCCTGTGTGAGGTCTGGACTCCCTGGTGGCTGCAAAGGATGTCATGGGTGGTAACACTTCCTACATCTATTCTCTGTTGCTAATGGCCCTGGTTTCACCATGCACAGGCATGACCCCTTTGGGGCAATAAAAAGCTAGTCGTCCTTCCCTTAAGCTGTCAGCAGTGGTGGTTTTTTTCTTTCTGGTTTGCTTTATCATTGTTTTCTCTATGACTGTAGAGGATGCAGGCTTTCTCCACTCTAATCTCCTTACACTTGGTGTTTGGGGTGTCTATAATATTTCTTCTGTGTGTCTCTCTCTTGCATCAGTAATTTAGAGAAGGTACAGGTTTCTAGCACAGCTGTGTGAATCCAGGGAGTAAAAAAATAGTGCTACCTGCCTTGTGTTTTCTGTCTTCATTCGGCATGGCTCAGAGAAGGCTTTCATGTGGCAGGAATGGTAGAATCTGATCAATGAAAGCATGGGTTGGTAGGATCACAGGGAAATTTGAACTGATGCCTGTTTCACCTTCTAGAGATCTTCCAGTGATGAGGGAGAGGTTTCAGGGGTGCAATTTCCCCTATCTTTATGCAAAACTAGGAGGCCCCGAGATAAATGAGCGTAGAGGGCTTTACTTTCATCATCTCTCCCCTTTTCTCATCCTGGTGGTGTGGGAGTGGTGGCTCTGGTCAGGGTTAAGAGCTGGAAGACAATGTGGTTTTGTGCCTTCTGCAGGTAACCTAATTTCTGTCCGCAAGTTCAGGATCTGTATTCTTTTTCGCTTGCTACAAAAGCAGATTTTTTTTTTTTTCTTTCTGCTTTGCATGGCTCCAGGGCTATCCAGGGGAAAAATGCAGTTGTTGTGGCATGTCAGCCTGTGGCTGTTAGCCCTGCAGGGTATGTCTTTGCTGCAGTTAATATAGATCTGATGATGAGTAGAGGGACTGCTTGGCTGTACTTCTCCTCACTTTCCAGGAAATCAATTTGACTTGCCATTTTGAATTCAAAACCCTGAAACAACAAACAGCTCCTGCCTTGTACTTAATAGTGCAAGGAGTGAGCAGCTTGTCCATGCAAAGGCTATCAGCAGAGGGATAACTCCAGCCAGGCAGCCTAGAGGAAGCACAGTTAATTTATTTTCTTCCCTGATCTTTGAACCTTCTTGGTCACCAGAGCATTGAGACCGTCATCAGTACGGTGTGCTGGATCTGTCCTCACACACCTCTCTGTGACTGCCTGACCCCAGGGCTTCACTCCTCAGTAAGCCCAAGTGCCTGTGGTTCTCTGACTAGGCTGTGTCCCAGAAACTGCAAACCTGGGAACCCCACAGTTTATACTCCCCATGCAAACAAACATGCCTATGCCATTCACACTGCTGGTGTATTAATAGTGACAAAGCAACATTAGTGTTTTCTGCTAGAGCAGTGCACCTGCTGAGGTCGTTCAGGCTCACCAAGCGCTGCAGTGACGCTTTACTGCTTTCTTCAAGTTCCAGCTTGTGCTGAGGAGGAGGGAAAGGGGTTTATTAGGCTAATAGGGGCTGTGGGTGGAGAGCCATCCAGATGTTTCAAGTCTGTTTGCTGGATTCATGTGCTCAGCCCAAGAAGGAGGGCAAGTCAAGGAGCCAAGATTGTTACCTGTTCTGGTCTAAATCTGTGATAAGGCAAATGAAAGTCTCCTAGCAACTGAGGTCAGCATTTGCCCGGCTGTGTATATGGCACTCCCCTGTGAGGTGCACTGGTAAATCTGTTTTTCCACAGTTCCATGTATCTGCAAGTCTGAAGCCACTGTTGCAATTGCTCTCACCTATTTTATAGGCTAGAAATGGGTTTTAATTAAAGGTCCTCTGAGGTTTTTTAAAAATGATCAGATCCTCAGTTATTGGGTGAGTAGCTCAAGGGTATGAAGGCTGCCTTTGTGTGCATCATGTGAAATAACATGAGCCAAGCTTTGCCCAACATGGATAGCACTGAAAGCAACCCCTAGTACATGTAAGTAGTGACTTTTCCACCTTCAGTGAAATCTGGGTATTATAGTATACCCTGGGTCTCAGATGCTCTTAGACACAGACTTCATGTATATAATCTTCCATGGATTTACTTTTGCAGAGCAGAGTCTAGAGCCACTGTGCTTTATCCCCTAGAGAAACTGCTATGGCTATGGGTTGATCTTGCAGAAAAGAAGAGAAGCAATGTCCTAGCTGTTTTATGTGGCCACCTTAGAGAAACAGTAGCTGTAAACCGGAAAGCCATTTCTATCTGAAACATGGTAATTGGGGAGGAGCCATGTGCATGCCTCCTGAATGTGATCCACCTCCTAAAGGGACCACAGTAGCTGTAAGTGGATAGGTAGGAAAGGTAGAGCAGGATATGCAACCTTCCCACAGGACTGCAATATTCGGAGCTCTGTCTATTTAGGATAATTGCTCAGATAAGCTGTGAAAAAATGGGAGAAAGTTGCTTAGTGCACTCCACCTGCTAATGCATACAGAGAATTTTACGTGGAAATTAATGGTGATCCTATTGGCATTGCCATAGACAGCACTTGATCCTCGAAGATGTGCCCAGATCCAGAGGGAAAGGCATGGCCAGTGGAGGGCAGGCAATAGGCTGAGAGGGTCAGGAGTTGTCTCCAAATTGCCTGAGAAGCCCAAGCTTTCGCTGGTAATTAGGGGCTTCTGCTGAAGGGCTGAGAGTTTTTTGTATCTCTTCAAGTCCCTGAATAAGCTCTTTTATAAGCTGTCTCTTATCCTTTAGCCTTTCTGCTTTGGCTTTCCTTAATTTTGTTTTACTTAAAAGGGCAAGATTTGACCTGCAGGAATTGCTTCAAGGTAATCGTCCACATCTTGCAGAAGATTTTGATGATAGCATTTAGCAGTTTATAAATACAGGCCATCTTTTAGTTCTCCACAGACCAAAATACACAAATTAAAACTTTACTGCTAAAACAAAAGGGAAACTAACCAGATAAAACCAAGAGGAAACATTAGGAAACCAGATTAATTACATTCTTCGTGATTTCTATTCTTAACTCATATTACAATGGGCACAAAATGCTTCCTTTATATCCACAAATGTTCAGCCTAGAATTACTTGGAAAGAATAGCTGTGGGCACAATATACACCCTGTATTCCTTATCGTAGTTTCCATTGTGGCAATCCAAGCCAGTGTTTTCTACTCTCCAGTTTTATCAATCTGAGCAAGTCTGTTCCTGGGCCTCTCCTGAAAAGCAGAAGAGTGAAAGTGAAAGAATGTTAGGTCATATAGAAATGTCAGAAGAAATGCTTTCTAGTATGGTGTAGATCATGAATTTGGCTTCAAAGAAGTGATTTATACTTTGGGATTTTACAGAGCAGCTACGTGGAGGATTTTTTTACTATTGGACAGGGCATGCTCCCCACAAGGTTACCTCTTTAAGCATTTTCTCCGCTAACAGGATTGCAGACAAATAGTTTCTTGCTTTTATCCTCCTATTTTATCTCCACTCTTCCCAAGAATCCCTCTTAATTCCTCAATTGCTCCTTGGGGTGCTATAAGGACACTGTACCCAAAGTGGAAGGTGAGAGAAATGCAGTGTTAAAACAAACTGAAGCTGGGATGATTTGCCAGGACTGGGGAGATAACTGATGTGATCAGGGTCATTTCACAAACATCAGGGGAAAGGGTCAGGAGTAAAATCTGTTGTTAGCAAATCTGAAAGATAGCATTGCCCTGAAAGTACTGAGTCGATCAGAAACTGCTAGAGTTTTCTACTGAGTAAGTTTCCAATGACATCAGCATCAATATTATTATGAGAAAACAGAATGTCAGCAATTATTTTTCAGCTCTAGGGGTTTAAAATACCTCGCTTCTCTGTTAAAGTCAATTGAGTACTGGCATTAAATGATGTGCAAAGGAGCACTTTTTTAAATAAATGATGATTTTTGGTGATGTTTGAAACTTAACTCCTTCTGTTACTGTGCATTAAGGTGTATTTTGGTTTAGTGTGGTTTGGTGGCTGGATTTGGTTTTTTTCTGGATGGCTCATGCCAGCACACCGGGAAGCTTGCAAGAATATTAAATAGAGTAGTGATGAGGGTATTGACTGAAATTCAGTGCTGGTAACTGAATTGGCAGCAGCTTCCAGTTGTCCACACTCCACCTCTCTCCTCTCCCCTCAGCCCATTTTGCTGGTGTTTTGAAGAGGATGTGCGCCTTTTCCTTAACGCTGCCGTTTTTAGTGTGACCTTTTAATGCAACCTGCTGCCAGTGCCAGTTTGCAGCATCTCCTGAATAAGTCAACACATTTGTTCCCATCTGTGAAGTGGAAGTAATAAGAAGAGTTCTCACTCTGCTGGGATGCGATGACGTTAAGCCATTCAAATTTGGAGTAGGTTCCTTTTGATTTAAAGATATGTATGCATATAATTAACCTGTGAGCAAATGGAGAGTTGAAAGCAGGATCTGAGAGTCCAAAGTGTAAGTGCTGTTCCTTCCAAAGAGAAAGTGTTTTAAGTGGAGGGATTAAATTTAAAAAAAAAAAAAAAAAAACCACATGCATGACCAGATGAATATCAATAGCAAATACCAGCAAATAAAGCAAAAACTATCCCGTAGAGCTGTCAAGGTTCTGTAAACAGTTTTGTTCTTTCCTGCCCTTCGCCTGGAAATCTTGGTTTTCTCTGAAAACCCAAGCTGCAGTGCAAAGTATGAAGTAACGCTAGGGTAAAGAAGCATTTGTTGTATATGTTTGTTCACTTACAAAACCAAAGTGTACTCTTTCAAGCAAGTTTACGACATGCATCAGTCACAACTTCACTTGCTTTCCAGGAAACATGTCTGTCACTTTGTTGTTGTGCTAATGCACAGCTCATGTAACTTGGACTCAAGCTTGAATAAAGCTGCTTGGTTGCATGATCAGTTACATAGTTCATTGCATTGAACCTACTCACTGTGCAAAGCAGTGGATTCGCAGTCTCCATTCACTTAAATGAGATTTTTGCCTTCACCTTACCTCAGGTTGTCCTGCCTTGCACAGTTGCAACCAGGTCTGGAGTCTGAGTGGCCCAGTTCAGTAGAGGTTATAAGCCTGCCCTTCCAGCTGTGTCTCTAGATGTTCTTAGTGATGAGACTTTAAGCAGGCTAGTTTCACATTGATATGCGCTCAACTGGTTTTCTAGGTCTGGACCTAGAGAAACACCAGCTTTGATCTCTACTCAAATGAGTTGAAGTTATTTGGGCAGTTGTTTTGTGCACAGAAATATCTGATGACTGCTTCTGTATTAGAAACATTGTGTTTGGGCATAGGCAGAGTTTTCTACTTATGGGAAAAAATCATTACTAGATAAGGAAAAGATCTCAAAATTAAAATTGAGAGTCATTCTGTTTATACTCCAAGGGCTGCTATTTACTTTTATAGAATTGTTTGTACAAGTTTTGAGGACAACTGCATTTTTGTCATATGAATCTATCCAACTCCTAACAGACTCTCCTAGAAAAATTCCTCAGAGTTTCCTCAGGGCTGTTAAAAATAATAATAATAATAAAAAAAATGTATATATATAGAAAAAGGACAGGGTGGAGCAGTGAAAGAGGTTGTTCAAAATTGTGTTTGTTTTTCCACCAAAGCTTAAGTAGTTGTAAATTATAGATATACATGGAACAAGCATAACCAGTACTAAAAACAGGGATATAACCATGTTTTGAACAGTTTCAAAACTGCATAGAAATTACTGTCCCCTGCATGTGCTATTAACACCCAGACTTTCCTCCTCCTACAGTTTGTGACACAGAAATCTACGATACTGTCTATAAGATACCATATACCATGCAGTCTTCTGTTGGACACTGGGTTTCCATCTGTTAGTTTATTCCTAGGACTGACATAAGCAGCATCCTGATCATAAGATGCAGAAATGTAGTTTACATGTAAAACTGGTACACACTTTTGGAGAACTATGTTAGTGGCCGGGCAGAAGTGTCTTGATGCTGTGGCTGAAAAAGTTTTTTTGGGGGAAAAGCCTCCCAGGGTGTCATCGAACAAGTTCCATTTGCATAGCAGTATTGATGGCAGTAGACCAGATGGCATGTGGCAAAATCCTGAAGCCAACAGATTTCACAGAGGTTCTGCCTTTTTTTCCTCTGGGGCCAGGACTTTGTGTTTCTAAATCTCATGAAGCTGCCCAACCCTGTGGGGGATAGAATGTCACTTACGGGAGGTGGCTCCCAGTGTGTCCTCACTCTTGACTGCAAGCAGGGATAACTGGAAAAAGAGCCTGAACTCAGGAAATCACTGCTCACATGTGTTATGTATTCAGTGAGGCAAGGCAAGTCATTCCCCAAAAATGACAGACATAAAAAGAAGGTTGTAAGCACAGATGAGTTCTCTTCCCTCAGCAAGAGTTGTACATATGTTATGCACTGCACCCTCATTGTGTTCATGTCCAGATCTTCAATAGTGTGTGCTGGAGGAGCTGCCACTCATGTTAGCAATGCAATTCATCAGTCAAGAGTAGAAACTGCAAATGAAGTCTGGTTTTCTGTTGCTTTGCACTGTTTATGGCTACCTAGTTGTATTATTATCACTACCCATGGCTGCCTAGTTGTATTATTATTACTGCTTTCATAGTTTTTGCCTTTCTGTAAGGTACCAGCTGTTGCCTACCACCAGCAAACTGGGATTCCAGATGTCCTATCATTGGGGGGGGCACTTTCTGAAGTGACCAAGAATGCATTCGCTTTGTTTTACTGGGGGTGTTACACAGAACAAGTGCCAGATCATTTCACCAAACGTTTATGGTCTAAATGGATAGAACAAGAAAAGGAACCCAAAACTGATGCAGCATAAAGTTGCAGAAAAATATGCTAGGTTCATAAACTTGTGGCCCAGTGTCTTCTTCCATCTTCAAAGAAAGCTATTTATAGAATCGGTAAAAAAGCTGTTTGCCTCAGTAGTTCTCTATTTAAAATCAGAAAGTGGAAATAGATACAAAACAGGTACAGAGGATTTCTTCTTACTTGCATTGATTCATAGACTTTTGTTCCTTCACTTCTTATTGCATCTCTTCATGTTTTAAAATTTAGACAAAGGTAAAACAATGCTAAGGGTAGTTGGTACTACTAAGTCACTATTGCAGGTATTTTATCATGTTTCTGCCACTGCTGAGAAACTGAATTAATCTCTGCAAAGTTGTTTTGGGAAAAAAGTAGTGGTATGTTGTCAGGGATATGTTTAACAGTAACCTACTGTGAGATCATAGTGAGCTGAGAAGTATGCTTGGGAATCAAAATGCGCCACTAAATAAAGTGTAGGTAGAATGAGCAGGAAGAGATGGAACTGGCTTGATCTGATTGTGTTGTTTCTGATCTGATGCTCTCCTAGCTTAGGAGAGATAGAGGGAAGCTTAAATGTGAGTGCATTATGCCCAACTGGGCATGGTGAGACGACTTCATTCGAAATCCTCTTACCATGGAGGCCCATGGCAAGGCCAGTGTGAGTTCAGTTTCTCTACACCAGACTTTGATATTGGCTGCCCTGGAAAAAGACACACCCCTGGGAGAGGACAGTGAGACTTGTACACCTCCCACACAGTCAGTCTTAGTAAAGGCCTAGGGAGTGTTTAAAGCAACAAAATAAATGACATTTTATCCTAAGAGGCTGTCTTGAAACAGTTGAATGGAGGATGTGTTCAGCATGTTAAAGTGGCCAGGTGGGTGGGTGGATGGCTTCTTTTCCTGCATTAATTAGATGAGAAAGTTTGTGGTGGGATATGTGTTACATCTGTAGAAGGTAACTATAATTTTTAACCATAATGGTTTACCCTTCCAGTTCCCAGTGGCATGCGTCCAGGGTCTGATGGCTAGGAAACGCAGCTGTAGCCAAGGACTCTTCTTAAGCACATCGAAAGGGGAGGCTGTTAGGCCTGTTCTATAGTTCTCCAAACTAGATGGAGGGTTGTAGTACTCCTCTGTCCCTCTAAGGAGTTATTAAGTAGTGATCAGTGTGTGTAAAGCAGTGACGAAAGTAAAGAGAGGACTTGATGAAGGTGGTGTTGGAAAGATGGTAAGTATCATCATTGCTTAGAGATGCAAGATTGTTCCCACATAGGTTAAGAAGCTGAGGTGCTATGTTTAGGTTACTCAGGCTTCAGGCCCTGGACAGGAAGGCCAACTCCAGCTGGAGGTCATTGTACTTGGCTGCAGTTAAGCCTTTGTGATGTTAAAAGCAGTCCTGGAAAGTGTTGGGGTAACATCTGGTCAGCAGGAGACAATGCAAATTGAAAAGGCTGTGGTTGGACTGGCCTGGACCTCCTGTAGCTTCCTGATGCAGGAGCGTGGTCTAAGTGTCTGTGCTGTGAGGCCCCTACATGCTTATCAGCATCCACCACTTGTATATGAAAGAAGGAAGCGAGAAGTGATTCAGTTTGCATCCAGGCCCTACAAGTAGCCTGACTTGCAGCCTGGGCAACTTTGCGGTCTCCTCCTGGTTCCTGCGTTGCCCCTGCTCTGCCCACCACAGTCATCCCCTGTTTTTTATAAGCACTTCTGGGGAGACACCCAGTCTTCAATTTGTTCTGCAAAATGTTTAATCCAACACAGGAAATGGAGCACATTTAAGGAAAACCAAATTGCACCCACCACCTCAGCAGTCATTCCCTGCCTGCCAGGCAAGAGGGGTAGGCGCTGGTGGGGTAAAGGCAGAGCCACAAGTGCCAGCAGCCAGCAACCTCACCTCTGGAGGCCAGTGAGCAGCCCAGGACTGAGGGGACACTGGGAAGAGAATGTTTCAGTTTCATGGCATGTGGATGGCGGGGCTGTGAGCAAGGACCGTCAGCTAAATCTCGCCAGCTGGCTCGCTCAGCAGTTTTCGCAGGAAGTGTGAAGAGAACACATTTTATGGGAGATATTTATCATTACCCTGTACTGCTTAAATATAGCCTATGTAGCAGGTTAGAGCTTGTTAGGCTTTTATCTTCTTGAGTTGGAGGATGATGTATTAATCCATGAGTGTTGCAGCCTCAAGTGAATTACAGAAAGTCATCCCTAGTGAGTAAAGATAAATGACATTTGGAAATTAACCCATTACATAGTCTCTTCCAATAAAGTGCTTACTAAAATATTAAATTGTAAATGAAGATGCTTCAGGTCTCATTTGAAAATCAGAAAGACACTTACTTGTAATTCCAGTACTGGTTTTCTTTTTTTTTCTTTTGGAGATTTTATTTCTCCTGAAAGGTTTAGGACTGACAGCCTCAGAGAACAAAGTCTATTAATCCACCGAGCTGGCCCAGCAGCTACCATACAAGCTGCTCTGCCCTGTTAATGTGCTGCAGCCTTTGCTGAGAAAGAGCAGTCCCAAGGGATGCGGTGTTAGCTTAGACTTTGGAGCATCCAACCTCAAGAAAAGAAGAGTTGTTCAGCTCTTCATCAACCTGTGCCTGCATTAATCCAACTGGCTTTAACTGTTCATTTAGCTGGATTTAAGGTGACCTGCTGGGCCACACAGACCCGCTTGAAACTTCTCTGCCAGTGTAGGTCTTCTGGATTCAGCCGGACCTGGGATGCACCTTGAAGCTGAGCCTTGCTCAGATATTTTAAGAATGAGAACAGTAATAATACTGAGATTCATCCGTCAGTGTTACTAAAGGCTTGGCAGTCCTTGTGGTCTCTAGGTTTGCTGCTGCACACCAAAGTAACAGGGTTACACAGAGGTAAAAACCCTATTATTCCAGGGCAAATCTTTCTAGTTTTAAACCAATATAAAGTGTATGCAAGTTTTGTACAGTCACCATTGGTGAGATTTGCTTTGGAGTAAATATCCCTGTATAAATGTCCTCATTCCAGGCCAAGATCTATTTGTATTCTAAAAAAAAGCTGGAAAAAAAGTGTTTTAAAGAATTCCCATCCCTGGCACACCCCATTGCTGTGGTGGTTTTTATTCTCCGAAGGTGGAACTGGACTGAGCCTGACAACATAAGCTCACTTCAGAGAAGCTGCCCAGCAGGAATGACTTTGACTTCCAACCTGAGCTGGCTCCAAACCAAGGACCCAGAGGTCACAGCCTCTCCTTCCCATTATCTCTCCTGTAAGGCATCAGAACCAATTTATTGTATTCTTATAGTGTTATATAGTGCTTATAGTGCTCTATAGTGCTTATAGTGTTTATAGCTTGATGATAACAGAAAGTTATTAAGCCATATAATATAAATATGATGGTAATTAGATAATCTCCTGTAATTGCCAAACTGTGATTTTTCAAGACTGGTGTTCATCACTGACTTTTTCTTCTCTGATGGCAAAGGACAGACTTTGTCTTCTCCCTTTTGCAAGGGCTGCCACTGCATAAATATAGCCTATGCTCATGGAGGAAATTTATTTCTGCTCATTTAATTGCTTTAAGCCCATCCCAGTTCTGATCTTACTGCAAGGCTCTTGATTATCATCGTGTGAAGGGTATTTGGAAGAGCAAATGGCCAGTAGAGGCTTATCGTCACCCAGCATTGCCTGGGGTGATGGAGCTTCTCTGAAGAGAGAGACTGTTCTACAGGGAGAGCACAGGTTTGAGCTGGAGATTGGCTCAGGTTGTCTCCTTGAATAAGCATGAAAACAACTGATAAAATACCATGCCCAAATATTTTTGGACTTGAGGTTCTTGGATGTTTTAGAGGTGTTATGAAGGCAAAATTAGGCTTACTGAAGTCTTTGACCTGTCATTTTACAAGGGAAACCTCTAAAAGTCCTGTTTGCTCTTACGGCTGTTTACATAGGCACATTACTTGTGTGCTACTGCTGTGATTTGGCTTGTTAATAAATTCCTGGTGTAAGGAAAGCCTGATCTTGTTACCATTGCAGTAAACAAATTCTGGAAGTAAAGGAACAAGACTTCAGGTAGTAAGTCTGAAAGAGTGTTTTATTACTTTTATTATCTGACCAGAATCATCCTGGTTGTGTTAGTGCCTCTGCATCAAATGTCTTCCAGGCCACATTCAGCAGGTAGGAAATGAAGAAAAAGGAAAGGTTGCCTTGCATCAGCTCTTCTCTTTAAAGATTAGACTTAAATACCATTAAATGCAAAACAAATGGCAGTTCATGTGCATATTTAGTGCGGTTTAATCCCTGCTTGAGATCAGCAGTTTCAGTTTTTACGGAAATTTTGTACTCACCTGCTTACAAAGTGTTGATTCTCTGCAACCAACATGAACAGAATAACCCTACCTTGCAAGGGTACAAGAAAGCCCTCTCTGGAAGGCTCTTTCACTGTTGGTATATGTGGTTAAAATGAGAGTAATGCAAAAGCAGTCAACTTTAAGAACATGTTGAAGATACGAATTAATGCTCGTATGAGCCTGCCAACCTTCTCAGCGTGTTTTCTAGAGGCTTAAAGTTGTGGGGTGGGAACAAGCAGGACAAAGCATAACCTTTTTATAGAGAGTGACACAATGAACACTTCACAGCAATCGTATACATTTTTAATGAAAGACTGTGCTAATGCAGTTCTGCTGTTCTGGGCATCAGTGAGAGGGAATGTAATCCACAGTACCTTTTTTGGCTTTTAGTAATTTTTTCCTAGAGTCCAAATTGAGTGAGTACTGAGTCTCAATCCTGACTCAGTCTCATGCTGTTAGTGATAGTGGCATTTTAGCTGATACTGAAGCAAGGACAGAAACTAACATTTAAGAGCAACCAAGAATGACAGAAATGCTAAGATGAGGAGAATCAAGAAGAAAAATGCTATAACAGTAGTTCAAAAGAGAACAGAGTGTGGGGGGGAAATAATTTTAACCAGAACTGTAGAAGCAGTACTTGACCACAGAGTGAAAATGTGGGAAAGCTGCTATTTCTTGTCAGACCATCTTGATTTTCAGACTAAGCTGCTGAGTGACAATTTTCCTCTACTCTGATCCAGTGTCTTTTAATTAAATAGGGTTGTCATCCACATCTTTGAGATTTTGATGTGAGCAGGAGCTCATCTCTGTTGATTTGCTCAACGCTCCATGCAGAAAGCAGCAGCTGCTGCTGGCGATCCCAGGGCTTGTTTGTCTGCATGTTCCCCTGCAAATATTTCCATAAACGAAGTAAGCTATGCAAGAAGGCACTCAGTCTAATTGGAGCATTAGGTCTGTGTAGTAAGTGGTACACAGGTGGGGTTTTGTTGGTTTTCTGTCAGCTGGTAGTTTATCTGACGTATGTGGGGTTTCGATGGATGTAGATAGTGCATGGAAGAGCCATTACATGCTGGTGCAGTGTGGCTGTGGTGAAGCTCACAGTGTTTTCAGAGTGCTTTTCTCCCCTTGGGCTCTCATAGGTCATACACTTTGAGTAGCAGCTGCCATGGACCTCAGCAGAGGTCCTGTGAAGATCTTGATCTAGGTGATAGGGATGAGTCACTATTTATGTTGCCCCCACCTGCATAGTTCCTCACTAAAGTGTTTTCAGCACAGTTGTGCTGAGTGGCATGACAAAGCTTAGCTGTCAAAATCACCTGCTAAATTCTACTATTCTTGAGAGACTTCCAACATTTTCATATGTAACATATTCTCATCTTTGCCAGCAGCCCACTGGTGACCTGAAATTGTACAAGATTTCACTGATAAAGCTGTAGCAATGCAGCCCATGTGAAAAATGTAGTTGGGACCACCAGAAGATCTTCCTCATTAGCCCACTTCTCCAAACAGCAAAAAAACAAAGTAACCTCACCTTGATGGCCAAGAAAATCTGTGGTACCCTTTCATTTAAGTGTACTGGCAAATGTCAGCAGCAGCTCAGGCAACATGTGTATAGGACACGTATCTTCTCCCTCCTTGCCCACTGAATGGGACGGACCAGGAACTGTGGCTTCTGCTGAGATGCTGCAGCTTGTTCAACTCGAATTCACCAGACAGGCGAGCAATTCCTTTCCTTCTTTTTCTTCTTTTCCCTCTCATTAAACCAGTGAGGTAGCTGTCATCTCAACCTGGCTGTACATCAGAGAAGATACTGTGCTGTTTCAGCAGCAATCTGAGCTGAAAGGAAAGATTTTGCAGGCAGAATTGGACCCTTGGGGGATAAGTTGAATGATGCCGTCACAGAAGAAGAAAGACATTTTTTCCAGTGCAGCTCATGGTTCTTGCCAGGCAAGAGCAAGGATGTGAATTTTCATATATATGGGTAATCAACTTGGCAATGTTTCAGAATGCTTGGGTAGGTCTTGCCCTAGCTAGGAAAGATTTAAATCTAATTAGAAATCAGAGCTAGGAGGAAATTATATTTCCGCTCATGAGAATTTCCAAGATCTCAGAGAAATATCTCATGCTGTAATGGGAGGAAAACTTGAAAAGCTGAGATACAGTGAAAATCAGGTAATAGCTAAAAATGTTATACAAAACTACAGCAAAGCCTATAGCTCTGTATTCTAGCTAGAAGATAGTTTCAAACCAAATTTCTCTTGCAGTTACAGCAATTTTTAATTAGGCCTTCATTAAATGTGTAAAATAAACCTTCAGTTTGGTCCCAGGGAATAGATTTTTTTCTTTTTAATATTACTGTGGAAAAACTTCCAAAGACATTCCAGTAGTTTTCCTCAACTGTAAATGTATTCAAACATTTTTTTTCTTGAACAGATTTAGGTCTGAAAATAAGCATTTACTAGTGTAAATTTTCCTTGAAAAAATCCTGCCACTTCTATTAGAAACCATTAGTTCTTACTTAATTTTATCCCAAGGGCAACAGTAACTGTGTACCTTACTTCAGTTTTAGTTTCACTAGCCTTCAGCAGATTGTTGTCAAGGTTTTTCCTTCTCAAGAGTTGAGAAAGTTGTGACCAATGATGATGTTGGTTTAGTCACCCTGGTTGTATGATCTCATGGTTTTTCCATATTTTTCTAACATCTGTCATATGAAAGAGATTACGTATCATCCATTGCAGTAGTTACTTCACATTTCTAAGAAAATGTAACATTTTGTAACAAGAAATGCCATTATATTCCACATCACCATAAAGAGTCTACAAGTCAATAACCATATATGAAAAAGAAAACATACTAGATTAACAGATGTAAAGTCTTTATGCATTCAGAAGAAAAAAATTAGAGTAGGCAGAGAGAGAGAAAGTGTGGTAAACAGATCAGATGCTGGAGAATCAATCACTGCAGGACTAAAAGAGTGTAAATAAAACCAGGAAAAAAATCTCTTTCCTTTTTGCCATAGGAATGGCAATGGTGAGTAATGTCACCATGGCCATAGGGGAAGCTGTGGAGTGGTGGGATGCATCACACCTATCACACAACTATCACTTCCCAAGTTCATAAATTAGAGAGATAGAGGGTGCCTCCATGAGCAGACTTGACTGACTGTCAGTGTTCACCATTTGTCCTGGTTGGAGCAGATGTCTTGGTGGGATTGAGGCAGTTTTTGCAAGGGACTCCCCCATGAGCTTTCTTCTTCCAAGAAGGTCTCCCTGTTGTGTTCTGCTTTGCAGTAGGAGCATCTGAGCTTATTTTAACAATTTTCTTCTCTGGGCTACCAGCACTTAAATGCTGGTTTGAAGAGGAATGCATAAAGGTTTTGAGCACTCACATCCCAGGCTGAATCTCTTTCCCTTATAATTCTGTTACAGTGCTTCTGAAAGGTCCTTAGCTGACGTGGAAACTGAAATTCTGTCATTTGTGAGGTATTGTTGGTTAGAGAACAAGCTTTCACACTAGGTCTTTCCTTAGCTCCAGTCTGGTAGTACCAGTAGGTAGCCCTGTTGGTAGAACCGACTGAAATGCATTGGCAAACTGCAATCCAACATGTCTGTTGCCACAAAAGGACTAACACAGTTTCACTGAGTGCTGTGCAAAAAGCTGCCCTAGCTGGTAGGAGAGCTTTGGCAGTAAAGGATGCACAATCATCAGCCAGATTCGCTGGCATAGGTCCAAGAAGTGCCAATAAAATATAGAACTGCACTGTCATGTGTTTGTGTATGAAAGAAGCTGTACAGCAAGTTGTACTTGCCATGTATAATGTGATATAATGAATTTCAAAGGTCAACATTGCAGTCCACCGTGTTAAAAATAATACTCCAGAAAGATGAGTTTCTGTGCTTAAAAAGTTGTGAAGTCCCTCTTTGTAGCTGAATCATGAGATAATAGAATTTAAATGAATCACTAGCTTTTGATTGCCTGTGCTCCACTTTCTAATTCAGACCAGGGGATACAGCTAAAGTATTCATCAGCTTTGATGAAGAAGGGAATCAACCTGTTTCAGGGTGTGTTTGTATAAATAGGCAGCTGCTTGAATATGATGAAGTGTAAGGAATATGAGCAGAGAAGCCGCAAAAGCGAGTGGAAATCTCTTAAGAAATACCCCTAATACATTGGACCACAGTTCAGCATTTTGTTATGGGCATCATTTGTATTTATACTGTCAACACTGGGTGGATGAATGGAGCTACAATAAATGATATGTATAATTCGAATTTTTCAGTGTGTGCTTGAGACATGATTCTGTTTCTCCAGCAAAAAAGATAAGATGATTTTTTTCATGCTGTTTAGGGATTAGGTAAATTCCATGAGTGGTGACAACAGACAGAACTGGAGCTGCAGAGATACAGAAGGGAAAATATACTTGACACTTGTGAGAAGTGAACTCTGAGCTGATGGTGTGGTTAGCCTCATTTCACAGTGCTGGAATACTGCCTTTTCATTCTGCTACCTTGAATCATGAAACCTCATGTTCTTCTAATGACTTTTGGAGGGGGGAGTGAAATGATTCATATAAAGAATGAGAATTGCTCAAACCACATTTATTTATCTAGACCAGAGTAGAACCTTTGCCCAAGTTCAGATTGTTTGGAATAAAATACTCATAGTGTTTCTGGACTGGTTTTCTTCTCCTGCTCCCTTATGTTCCTGTCCTCCTTCTGGTAGCCTAATTTCTGGTGTCAGAAATCACACCTTGCTAGGGGCTCCCATATATGGAGGAAGGTGTCTCAGAAGGTGGAATCTCATGGAGGTTCGTTGCCCTGATGCCAGGAAAGAATGATGCTACTCCAGAGAATGCTGGAGCAGCTGTTTAGGCAGAAGAGGGGAAGCTAGGCATGGGCAGAGGAAGAGGGACTAACATTGTGTGTTGAATGAAATAATTGTGTCAGGAAAGGAGGTGAAGCGAAAAGGAGGAACCTCCAAGCTTTGGACCCCATTTAGAGAAGGGTTAATGATGGAGACAAGGATAATGAAAGAAACACAGTGTTTAAGTGCTTGGATAATTTGAAGGCCCTTAGCTTGAGATTGAACTGGTTCAAGGAGACTGACTTGAGTGTAGAGTACTTCAAGGCTGCTTGGCTGATGTCCTACATACTTTGGAGTGCAATAGGCCAAGGACTGAGAAACGTGTTGCTTCAAACACCTTTTCATCTCATGCACTTTTAAAATTATTTTAATGCAATAAAAGCATCTGGAGAAGGTTTTTTTTCCTAGTCAGCAAATCCTATGTGCTGTCATGTAGCAGTCAAAGAAGCAATGTTCAGCCATACTTCACTGTTCATTCACTGATGAGCTGCAATAAGTAACTGTGTTCACTTGTGGCCCTTACAGGCCCTTACCTGTACTGACAGCTGATTCCCCAGAAGCTGTGTGTTTGATTAGGTACTTATGTATTTAGGTGCTCTTCAGTACATCCACCTACAGAGAAATCCAAGACAAGGCCCAGAAGTTAAACATGGGCTTCTGTTGCATAGTGAGAGTTATGGGTGTTGGTTTGGGGTCTTTTATGTGCTTTTGCAAGACACATCTGAACTGCAGACCTTTACCTAAATGTTTGCCTTACATTAATAACCCTTTTTGAAAGTCTTTGGTTTGCCATTTGTGTCCTGGTTTGGGACAGTGACCATAGAAGACCTGGGTTTATTTTTTTGCTTAAAGAAAAATAGCAATTTGGAGGCTAGATAGAGAAGAGGCAGTTGAATTTTCTGCAGGGAAGATATGTGTTCTCCATGACATCAGAAGGTGGAGGGTTGTGATAGCTGATTGTGGGCATGTCAGCCAGGTCTGTGGCTGAGGATTTGCACCGGGGTGTATCATTTTCATTGTCTAACCATAAACCACACTATTTTGAAATAGTCTCAGTGCTTTGTATTTCCTTGTTACTCTTATGGACTTGCTCAGAGTAACCTGCCATCTGGTACTTTTTCTCACAGGGCAGAATGAGATAAGGGGAAGAGATGCTGACTGTTTTCACACTGTTGCTCAGCTTCCACTGTGGGAAATGTAACACTTCTCCCCTTTCCTTAATGCCCACCCTGGTTCACTGCATGAAACTCTTTACAGTAAAGTCAGAGCTGACTCTCAAGGCCTGCTTTTTGGAATAGTCAATAAAGCAGCTTTCTTGTAGCTTGCTGAAAAAAAATGCAGTGAAAGTCATTCTGATGACAGCTAGAGGGAAGTAATAACGTTCTTTGCAAACTTACATGTAAAGACTAAGAAAAACAAGTGCAAGAGCTGTGCAAGGAAAGGGGCTGTATTTGATGCTTGAATGCTACAAGCCTGTAGGAAGTCTTGTGTTCACAGATATGGGGGTCAAACAGAGATTTCCATTACCAATTGCTCTTAACATTGTGTGATGCTTCCCCTCTTTTTTCTGTTTAATCCCCCCATCCTTTTCTCTCCATCCTGCATTATTCCCTTCAGTCTGGATTAAGCTGTGCCACATATGTGGTATGTGCAAAAGGAAGGGTGGCAACCTTGCAGCAAAATTGATTCTGCCCCTCTACTCTGCTCTGGTGAGACTCCACCTGGAGTACTGCATCCAAATCTGTAGTCCTTAGTATAGTAGAGACATAGACCTGTTGGAGAGGGTCCAGAGGAGTGTCGCAGTAATGATCAGAGGGATGAAGCACCTCTCCTATGAGGAAAGGCTGAGAGTGTTTGGGTTGTTCAGCCTGGAGAAGACTCCAGGGAGATCTTATTGCAGCCTTTCAGTACTTAAAAGAGGCCTATAAGAAAGATGGGGAGGGACTTTTTATCGGGGCCTGTTGCAATGGGATGAGGGGTGATGGTTTTAAACTAAACGAGTGGAGATTCAGGCTGGATGTGAGGAAAAAATTTTTCAGTGAGGGTGGTAAAACACTGGAACAGGTTGCCCAGAGAGGTGGTGGACGTGCCATCCCTTGAGACATTCAAGGCCAGGATGGGTGCGGTTCTGGGCAACCTGATCTAGTTGAAGATGTCACAGTTCATTGCAGAGGGCTTGGACTAGATTACCTTTGAAGGTCCCTTCCAATCCAAACTGTTCCATGATTCTCTGATTCCATGAAAACAAATTGAGTGGATCCTGCCACAGTTTCTGTTTTTTTCATAGAATCATAGAATAGTTAGAGTTGGAAAGGACCTTACGATCATCTAGTTCCAACCCCCCTGCCATGAGCAGGGTCACCTCACACTAAACCATGTCACCCAAGGCTCTTTCTAACCTGACCTTGAATGCCACCAGGGATGGAGCATTCACAGCTTCCTTGGGCAACCCACTCCAATGTCTCACCACCCTTACAGTAAAGAACGTCTTCCTTATATCCAATCTAAACTTCCCCTGTTTAAATTTGAATCCATTACCCCTTGTCTTGTCACTATATTTCCTAATGAAGAGTCCCTCCCCATCTTCCTTATAAGCCCCCTTCAGATACTGGAAGGCTGCTATGAGGTCTCCACGCAGCCTTCTCTTCTCC